>JANVCF010056116.1:0-13176 GCA_025388745.1 Hydrozoanthus gracilis
TTTTTTTTGGGGGGGGGGGGAAGAATTCAATACCACTTGCGAAAAATGTTTTCTTTAAATGAAGAATATGCAACAAAGCTTGATAGCTCGTGTGAGCACAAACTTCACGCTTCCAGTGAAGCTTCATCATTCTAAAATAACTGAAGAACCGTACACGTTGAACTGGAAAATTAGGCACCCGCATAATGATTCTTCATGATCAGGTTTAGACGTAAGAACATATATAATTTTATCTTGAAATATAATTGTGACTCAAAATTAATTAACTGTTTCCTTTGAACTGCAGCTAAGTTTGTTTTGCCGAACAAACAACAAAATCCGGGATTCCTTATAAATTGGTATACTTATCTAAGGTTCTAGCGTGGTTTTTGACAATTAACGTGGAAATGAACAAATGTTTTGGTAACCAGTACGCTTTTGTTTTGATTAGACGTCATTCATGTGGCATTTTCATGGTCTTTATGATTACCAATTGGCTTATTGCCAGGGGAAATTGACTTGAAACGTTGATGGAGCTTAGTTTTTTGCTTGTGTATCCCGGTACGATTAACTGCATTTCAAATTTCTTGTTTAATGTCAATCCTTCTAATTTTTTTTCACAACAGATCAGCTTTTGAAGGCTACTGAGCAATCAAAAGCATTCAGAGTATTATCTGAAGCGAAAGACCATGTACCGTTCGCGCTCGATAAAGAATGCAGATTGCAGAAAGTTCCGGGGAGTGGAATCCTATTTCCAGCCTCAAAAGTTGAAAATACGAAACGTGAAGGACATCAGGATCTGCACTCGTAAGTGTAGGGCCAGTTGGATCTACCATTTACCCCTTTTTGTAGTTATAACAATTATCCCCAGAAGTGGAGGTGGCTAGTGGTGGATATTCAAATCTGAGTATACACATTGCCTGGAACCGACACTTAGGGGACAACTACTTTTAGTATAAACCTAATCAGTTGAATAAGTTAAGGTGAAAGTTGATGAATGTCAAGTTTGAACCAAATTGATTTATTGAATGTGTAAATTTTCAGTTGTGGCACAGATAAGGCTTTAGAAATATAAAGCTGCCAACAAAAGCTGCAACGAATGGGAAATGGCGAACCCATTCGGTTTCGAAAAAAACTGAAACGCTAAAGAAAACTGGTGCACAAGAATAGCTTTACAATTTACTTCAGCCTGTCTAATGTCTTACTTCTAACCAACACAGAAAAACGTTTCGCTTTACAGTTGATAAATCTCTACGAAGATGCAAGGACGAATCGTTCACTGCGATAGTAGTGTTTGAGAACGGTCAAATGAAGCAGTATACAGGAGCGCTTGAGATGACAGAGAGAATCAGCAAGTATAATATCAGTACCCTGGATGTGTCGCCGTCGCACACAGCTGCAGTCACAACAACGGGACAACTTTTATACAGTGATTCAGAAGAGACCTCGCTTTCTTGTTTAAACACTATCCTTCATCTACCGCACAAGGCTGAACAAGTTGCCTGTGGATTGGAGTTTACAGTCGTTCTCACTACAGATAAAGAAGTGTTTGCGTGGGGAGATAATCGATACGGTCAACTTGGACTTGGAGACATAGTCAACCGGTCAATTTTGGATGACAGCTGCAAAGTAAGCGGTCCTAATCATGCATGATAAAGATTTGATTTTGTCTCTAATAATAAATGTAGAAAAATAACTGCAGAGCCTCTATAGATCAAAAACAGGATAATTGTAAATCAAAGTAAAACTATATCAATTTGTAATTGCACTGATTGTAAGAAAACAAAATGGTTGCCAGGGTGTTTCAGGGTGCAGTGACGAATTCATTTAAAATTCAAAAGAGTAATCTACAAGCTAGTAGCTGTAACAAGTACCATCAAATAACTAAAGTGTGGAAAGTCTGGACAAATCAAGCTGGTTAAACCATAATTTAGAAATAAAAAGCTACCAACAAAGGTTTAACGCCTTTAACTCCGACTCACTTTCCTGCCATGTTTCTCGTGTTCATTATCAACAATATTCTTCCCTGAATGCAAGTAACTAAGGGGTTTGAAATGCATTGATAAAATGACAAGCACTCGTAAATATCTCAAAGACAACAAACTGAAGTTTTGTTATTCTTTGAAATAATTACTTTAGATGATTAATCCATAACTGCATTCCAAACCGCTTGACTACAGTACTAATAGTTGTTAACATTTCTTAAAGAACTTCCGATTTCAGGCTTAGTTCGATTTGTTTCAACTTTGAAAAAAATTTGGGTCAGCTACAAATGAGCTTTTTTCTATTAAAACTCTACATTAAAGAAGATGTAACTTGCATTTTGCTTGTAAAAAAGTTTTGTATTGACAAAGAAGTTTAGCCGAAAAACAAAATTAGTACATGAAAAATAATGTTAAGAAAATAGCTCGACACATTGGATCCAATGGAATTAATGAGCGTTTTTCATTCACCTGATTTAAATTGTTTTTCACTTTCTATTGTCCTGTTATTACCAATCGCCTTCGTTCTTACTGCAAGTTTGTACTCATTGAGTAAAAAGAGGGCCTTAGTTTTTTAAGTAGATGCTCAGGCAAAGGGCTCACGGCGACGATATTGTATTTAAAATAAGAGTTATGCATTGTTAACAGTATTTAATCAAACCTTTGAAATATACATTTTCTACTTTTGTTGCAGATCAAGCGACTTGTTGAGCAAACAAAAGGAACTGTAACAGCAATATCGGCTGGTTACTATCACGCAGCAGCTTTGAAAGACGATGGTTGGCTGAGAGAATGGGGCCGTTGGGTTAAACGTGACAAATACGAGGAAGAGGAGTATACTCCTTTACCATACAGCTCCAGAGGAGAGGAACGCCCTCATACGATTATTTCGGTGTCTTGCGGAGCTTACCATACGCTTTGCATTGGAAAAAACTGGTTACGCCGCCATTCAGTGTTTGCACGAGGGAAAGGAGATCAAGGTCAGCTCGGTACAGGAAACTTCACTCCTTTCCTCAAGGAAGCTCAGATGTTGGAAGGTGAACTGAAGAAACACAAAACCGTGCAGGTAAACTAAAAATAAAAAGTTTACGTTTTCAAAAACTAACAAGAAATTTGATGGTATTGTTGTTACAACTATAATTTTTCAATTGTTTTTTTTTCTTTTGTTTTGTTATTCGAGGTTGCTGCCGGGTTTCAGCATAGTGCATTTCTCACATCTTCGGGTGAGGTGTACACTTGCGGTAACAACGCTCATGGACAACTAGGCTATGTTACATGGACTGACAAAAATCCAGTTGTAAAAAAGGTTCCTTTGCCGGGCAATTTCAGGTAAAAATGTTAAATATTTTGTGATTTTACTTTGTTTTTGTTAATAGTTTATGGTTTCCCTTGTTATTTTGTCAATAACATATATTTTTTACCATGTTTCTTGTTAATGATTTCCCTTGTTATTTTGTTTATAGTTTATGGTTTTACTTTATTAGTTTTTTTGTGATTTATAATATTACCTTGTTTTTTGTTAATATTATATGTTTTTCCTTGTTACTTTGTAAAGAGTTTACTATTTTACCTGGTAATTTTGTTAATAATTTATGGTTTCCCTAGTTATTTTCTTAACAATAGAAGGCATTTTAAGGTAAATCAAAGACCTCTTGATCAATTCGGAATGCATGGGATTTGTCAAAAACGTAAGCAAATGTATTAGAAAGGCTACAAACAGCCGTCAACAATTTATTGCAACAACGTTTTATGACAACAGTTTTTACAAAAAACAGTTAATGAGATCAACTGTAACAGTTTAGCTGACAGTTTATCCTTTTGGCTATTCTGCTAATTTTTTATAACACTTCGATCGTTTTCAGAGTTGAGTTTATTACCCGTGTTCAGAGTTGAGTTTATTACTTGTGCCCAGGCCTTTAGGCCGGCACGTCTTCAAACCTATGATAGTCGAGTTCTTGCGAGTTTGGTTTTTGCGTTATTTTAAAGAATGTTATGATGTACATTATTGCACCATAGTTTCAGTCATATTAGATGCGTAACAAGTTGGCAAGAGTTGGAAGGTCGGGAACTTGATGTTTTTTAACATTTGCGTCCGCTTCAAAGATTATGCAATCACACGAGACATTCGATTAGAAGAGTCCAGCCGCAAAAATTGATGTTGAAGTTGGAGGCTTTTTGTTTCGAACGAGTTTATTTGTTCATTGAAAATCAGAGACATCTCTGCTATAAAATACATACTGTAAAACCGCATTAGAGTTTGCACGAATATTTTGTAGTCATTTGAAGTCAACAAGTATGCACGCCCAATTTAGGAAACCATTCAACTGTTACCAAATGAGTCAAGGAAATCGGGATTTTCAAGTTATTGTTTGTTTTTCAGATGTTTGTCTTGTTTCGTCAGCTAGGTGGAGTGTTATGTGACCATGTTTAATCAGTTTATAAAAGCAGAAAGTTTGTATTGTAATCATGCCAGTTTGCAAAATAAAATTGGCGCGTAGCTTTGCTTATCAGAACAACACGCTTTAGCCAGTCTAAGAGCTCTCGTGCCCACTGCATTTAGCTGGATAAAATGTTTAGACATTTGACAGAGTCCAGAAACTTAGTAAAGAACTGACTGCTGAATTGCTTGAATTTATTAAAATTAAAACTTACAATATTATCGATAAAAATCTATTAATAACAGTGACTATCATCGACCTTGACTGGATCACTAACGTCAGTTTTGACTCTCTTTTAAATTGAAGTTTTAGGGAAATTTATTTTGAAAGCTCGAATGAGCAGCTTTAAAATGGAAATGCAAATAACAGTTCGATTGCGATTCAGGCTAACACTGTACCACAGTGTACTTTTTCTTCAACAGCTTCGCTAAACAACCGCAGTTCCAATCTCCAACGTCACTTGATTGCTCGGTTCAGTTTATAGAACGTAAACTCAACAATCAGTTCTCACTTCAATATGATTTTTTTCACAATTTCACAATGCGACAATCGCATCACAAGCAAAAATTCCTAGTCCAAAATTTGCCCTTGATTTTACAAAGAAACTTCATTGTGAGACTTAAGCTTCTCGATAAAACAGCAACGATATGTATTTATATATGTTGTCTTAGTAAACGACGGCCAAACACGTATACTTGCAAGAAACAAATGTTCGACACAGAAATAATATGGTGATCTGAGTAAACATACCCCGTAACTAGCTCCTAGCCCATATTGCGTGTCCTTGCATCGAATTTCACGTGTCCATGTCTCGAATGATACATGCCAAAAGTTACACCGGAGTGAAATCGAGCCCCCACAACAATTCGGAAGACATTTAATGCATTCCGAATTATAACACGTGCTAGAGAGCTTTCGCTTGGCTGTTCTTTAATTAATAACACATCTTTTGAACCTAATTTGATGACGTCATTACAGGAATTGATTAAACTTGTCGTTTCTTCTAAAAAATGGTATTCTGTCTTAAAAATGACTAAAACTTATGTAGTTTTTCTATGTTGTAAGTTCAGAAGTTTTTTTTATTTTCAAAATTCATGTTTTTAAATATTTCTAGGTGTTTTAAAACTTTTCAAGACAAATTAACAAAATCCGAAACTTGGGCCGATGACTTTTTTGGTTACAAAGTGAGTTAGTTGATCAAGTGCAACTTCCTTGCTAAGGGAAATGTTGTTAATGATAACCGTTTGCGGCATTTCGATGTCAACAGTTTTGCAGTTTTGACCGTTTCTTTGCTGTCGTTACCATGGAAACCAATTAGAAATCACGTGGCTCTAAATAGTTCAAAGTTATTTGGATATACTGATTGTAAGTGCAAAGTTTTTACATCGATTTTGAATCGATAAGATGAATATTCTTGAAGAACACCGGTTTTACACTTGGAAATTTTATTTCTATGCTACGGTTGCCATGGAATCCAATGCAATACAACGTGACTACGCTTAATTGGAATCCTACCTGGCACTTATTACACACATCAAGTTTCATGGCAATTGGTTGCATACCTTTGAAGTGTATGTCTTTGTCTAACATGTTTTTTCCTCTTGTGTTTCAGGGTTAACAGTTTATATTTTTACTTTGTTATTTTGTTAATGATTTATAGTTCTACCTGGTTACTTTGTTAATATTTGTAGTAACAATTTGTTTTTTGCTAATAATTTCCTTTGTAATTTATTAGCAACTTACCATTTACCACGTCCTTTTGTGTATAACTTATGGTTTTCCTTGTTATTTTGTCAATAGTTTATACTTCTATCTTGTTTTTTATTATTGATTTTTTAAAATTCCCTGGTTATTTTGGAAATGATTTATGGTTTTACTTGTTATTTTTTTAATAGTCTTTTATTTTGTCTTGATAGTTTGCTAATGATTATGGTTTTCACTTTTTGTTTTGTTATTTAATGATTATTAGTTTGGTTTTGTTTTTTGTTTATACTAATGATTTCCCTTTTTATTTTGTTAACAAACTACGTCCCTTATGCAGTGCGGCAAGAATAATGTGTCGAGAGGACTGTACTGTAGCGATTGACAAAGAAGGTGAAATAGTTATGTGGGGTGCAGCGTCGTACCATTGGGTCTTCGAAGAAACATTTCCAGGAGAAACTACAGAGGGTAAACAGTCAGAAATGACTGATGTTACAATCTGCACGATCCGAAATGAGAGTAAGTGTAATCGTCGTTTTAAAAACATAAACCAATAAAAACAAAATGCCGATAGGCCAAAAGGTTGTCTGATCTTATTTACGATTCTATCCTATTATAATTCATAATTTCGCTCACAAAACTTTTTCATTTCGTTAATTTGTAGTCGATAATATTTTGGAAATAGTATAATCCGGCAGAACTACTTATGATGAATAATACGTTTGTACTCTTGTATAATAGAACATTGAAACTAAATATATCTGTGCTAAATCAAGTCACCCTTGCTATTACCTCAGTTTCAGACAGCAAGATTGAAGTGACTCTGGTGTTGACTAAGAGGAAAGAAATCGCTGTTTGTACGATAAGAGAACTCGGTGGAGCTGAAGTAACTACCCTGGACAGTGGTGTTGTATTCTCCTCGAACCTAGCGTCTCTGACACAAATTTGTTCGTCCGAAAATGTTGTTTTAGCGCTTACTGAAGATGGTCAGCTGTTCTACTGCGATTTCGAAGCGCTCATATCCAATTTTAAACCCTTTTCAATTTACAAAAAAGGTGCTTGTGCAGTCTCTAGAAATTGCTCAAAAACGCCAATTCAGGAATCAAAGACTATAGATTTAACGACATCCTTGGCAAGATTACTGGCTTTAACTTTGCTTGAAGAGGAGAAGGAAGGAAACCCCCTCCCGAGCTTTGTCTTCGAACCGTTCCCAGGTAGTTTCACCTTCAAACAGATTTGCGCAATAAAAAACGAGGCATTCTTTGTCAGTGAAAAAGGAGATGTGTACTCGTGGAATGCAGAGTCTTTAAAAAACACTTCCCGGAAACACTGGTCTTTTCAGATGGGATTTACTTTGCACGAACACCCTGAGCTGGCGCACGCGAAAGTAACCCAAATGAAACGCACGGAAAGTCGAGTGCTTCTCTTTACAGAAAATGAACGCAAGTTCGCTTTTGGAACTACCCATCACGATAAACGTATAGATGGTTCACCAGCCACTAAGAGTCCGAGACCAATTCCACTAAAGAGGAACAGAGATAGTGGCCGTGGGAGGCGCAGGAACCCAATTTATGCCAAAGGACGCGTTGTATGTCATGTTCCTTCAAATTCTTAATGAACTCTACATTTCGTGTGCATGTATGTTATGATATTGATTTGAAATCATAAAATGAATAATAACAAAAACTGAATTAAAACACAAGAAAGACGCAAACGCTTTGAATATTACAAAGTTTCTCGGAAACTAAAAAAAAAGTTAGAGTTTTTCATGGTACAAAATTATTCCATTCTTAGGAACTTTTTTCAAAATGATCTTAGGTTAAAAAGTATAAAACTTTTGATCACAAGTATGAACGATCAGAGCTTTGATATACCTAACAAAGCACAAGTGTAAAAAATAAGGGTACTTCCCAAGATCAAATTTTCCTTTTTAGCGCAATAGCTTGGAAATCATTAAGTTTTACTGTATGTATCTGAAATATACCGCTAAATATGTATTTATTCTTCTTGGTCATTGAATTGCAAATTGTTATATAAGAATTCTTTACAAAAAAATTTTACTTGATTTTTTGATATTTTTGTTCTTAAGTTTGGTTTCAAACAAATCTAATAAATACTGCGCGTAATGTGTTATATATAGCGTAAAATGGGTAGAGGATAATATACAAGATGGCGCGAAACATAATGAAGTTTGTCTTCGAGTGAAAAAAACAGGTTTGCACGAGGAGAAAAATGTATATGTTCACGTCACTGTGAAATTTTTTTGTTAGATATTCATGAGTGTTTGTGTGCGCCCAAAAGAGCAGGAAAAACAAAGAAATGGAAATATATCACTCGTATCCCGGATATAGTTTCGTAGGACATCAACGAGCGGCGTTTTAACGCTCTTATCTTTATAACAACTAAAATAGCTTTTTAGCTACTCTTTTGATATTTATGGATATACAATTTATGAAGAAACCCAAAAGCAAATCTTAGTTAACTCTAACTTCTTTTCTAACCAGGAGTTTGTTCGTCAAACGTCTAGAAGGGTTTCACAAACAGATGAAGTTGATGGTAAAAAACCAAAAGAAGCACTTCTGCAGCCCAGCTCGTGCGCTGTTGAATGTAATATCCATTGTTCAACTGATGAGGTTTTTGTGGCCCTGGACAAGAATAATTACAACGTCAAAGTTGAGCTCTGTTCAAGACATGCAAAACGAGACTTTAAGGTAAAAAAAAGTCAAAAATAGCATAAGCGAGTTTGCAGTTTCAATGAAATAAAGGGAGAACAGTTTAAAAACAAGCATCTTCAGGGCAAAAGAGAGTAATTCAAGAAATTATTAAAGGTATATTGGTTTTTTGAAGCATACTCAAATGCGTAGCCGGGTATTTAACTATGCCTTTTGACAATTATCTATTATTAATGAAACTTTCACATTTGGCAGGTGTGTTAATTCCATAGTCTAACAAAGACCAGCCCAGTCTAACATAGAAAAACATAGTCTAACACATAGTCTAACATAGTCTAGCACATAGTCTAACATAGTCTAACAAAAAGTCTATCACAACTAACATAGTCTCACACATAATCTAACAGAGAATAACATAGCTAGTCTAACATAGACTAACATGATATTAGTATAGTAGGGACCGAATTATCCAGAAAAAAGGGTAGAAAAAGGGTGGAAAAAGGGTAGATTTCATTATCAATAGGGCGCAAGTAGTAATATATTCAGCTATATAGGATATGTAGGATGTATAGTCTATAGGCTATACAGGATATAGGATATATAGGCTATAGGGTATATAGGATATAGTATATATAGGATATAGGCTAAATAGGATATATAGGATATAGGATACTTAGGATATAGGATATTTAGGCTAGATAGGATATATAGGGTATAGGTTATAGGATATAGAATATAAAGGCTATATAGGATATTAGGCTATAGGGTATAGGGTATAGGATATATAGGCTATAGGCTATAGGATATTTAGATATAGGGTATATAAGCTATAGGAAAGTTAGGATATAGGATATAAAGGCTATGGGATATTTAGGATATAGGATATAAAGGATATATAGAGGAGGAGTGAGGAGGAGAAGGAGTGAGGAGGAGGAGGAGAAGTGAGGAGGAGGAAAATGAGGAGGAGGAGTGAGGAGAAAGATAATGAGGAGGAAGAGGGAGGAGGAGGAAAAGTGAGGAGGAGGAGTGTGGAGGCGGAGGAGGAATGAGGAGGAGGAGTGATGAGGAGGAGGAGTGTGGAGGAGGAGGAGTGATGATGATGAGGAGTGTGGAGGAGGAGGAAGAATGAGGAGGAGGAGGAGTGTGGAGGAGGAGGAGAAGTGAGGAGGATTTAGAAGGAGGAGGAGAAGTGAGGATATATATGGTTTTAGGTATTATAGGCTATAGGATACATAGGCCACAAGATATATAGGCTGTAGGATATATAGGCTAAATTTTAAGTCTAAGTTAGGCTAGGTTAGTTTTAGAATTAGAATTAGACTTAGACTAGGTTAGAATTAGGATTAGATTTAGAATGAGACTTAAACTTAGACTGAGCTAAGTTAATCTAACTTAGAGTTAGAGTTAGTTTTAGAATTAGAATTAGGCTTAGAAGGTTAAAACTAAGTTAATCTAGCTTAGAATTAGAATTAGAATTATAATTAGACTTAGACTAGGTTAGAACTAAGTTAAGTCACATATAAATTAGCTTGGTTATTTTCGCTGGCGACCAAAGACTTTTAAGTCTAAAACGTCAAAAAACATACGCTCTTACAAGCTTTACAAGCATTCGACCGATATAAGTGAATTATTATATGTAAACAAACATTCGCTCGCGAAGAGTTCGTTAGCATATTACGAGCTTAAGCACTCGAGCAAAACTCAAACATTTGATCGCTAACAACTGCTTAAGGCTGTAAAACGTTGGCATTGGTAGGAATAACTTACATAGGCCTGGACTTTCCCTTAACAGAAGAAGACTGATTCTTATCTGTAGTTGATCGGAGGTAATGTATGTTTTTGAATACAACTTTTGCCGTGTATGTTTTTGTTTTAAGCGTTACTAGATCGTTTGTTTATAATTATCAAATGCCGTTTATTTTGAACAGCTGGTTCGTGACGATGTTTGATTGAAATATATAGAACGAAACAAGACGCTTTCTAGCACTGGATCAAAACTTTACTTTTCTCAAATTTTTACATTCCAATGTCAAGTCAAAGTCTAAAAGCTAGCAATACTAATACAGCAAAATCATTACATTTGCGAAATCTCGTCCGCTAAGCGAAAAACAAGCAATTGAGGGTTAATGTGCTTATTATTCTCGTCTTGATTATCTTGAGTGAACACAATAGGTTTTCTCTACTCTATTGAAATAATTTAGTTGACTCTGCCAAACTTAACACAAAGAATACCTTGCCGTCATGTTTCTAAAACAAAGAAAGATCGGGCAAGGCCGGACTTGAACAAGCGAAGCATCGGCTAGAATCTGCAACATTTTAGTGTGATAAGTATGAAAACTCATACTGCAAGCACTCGTTTTCCCCCCTTAATTTCGTACCTTGCACATGTACATGAACTAGTCAAGAGTCTAGAAAAATGCACGTAGAAGTATGAGTAAATATAAACTTTACACTGAATTAAATGGGTTACATGCTTTCTACAGAATAACAACACTGGAATATAAAATGAGAGCAAAACCTGCGAAATATTTTGTACTACTTACAATGTGTGGCTGAAAATATTACTACTTGCGGCTGAATATACTACTACTTGCGCCCTATTTTATGATAATGAAATCCACTCTTTTTCCACCCTTTTTTCCGAATAATTCGGTCCCTACTATACGACTCATGATCAGTAACAAAGTCTAACAGACTAACTCAGCTAGTATAACATAGACTAACAAAGTCTAACACATAGTCCAACATTGATTATTTTAATATAGTCTACCACATAGTCTAACAAAGTTTGACACATTTTATTCGTGAGCTATGACGTCATCCCAGAAATAATTAATTCCAACTCACGTTAATGAGAAAAAGGTGTAATGCGCCTCATGTGTGTACTATTATGGTGTACTCTTTAAGATATTAGACTATAATGTTTTAAAGTTGCTCCGCTAAATCACTTACTCAAGAAATCACACCTTGACTTTGAACTGTTTGCAAATTTCAGACCTATTTCTAACCTTGTGTTTATATCAAAGCTCACTGAAAAAGTTATAGCACAACAGCTAATAGATTACGTTATGAGATATGGGTTGGGTGAGGTTTTTCAGTCTGCCTACAAACGAATGCATAGTACTGAGAGTGCTCTTGTGAGAGTGAACAATGACATTCTTGAGGCTTTAGATAGCAATCGAACCGTAATATTACTACTCCTAGATCTATCAGCTGCTTTTGATACAGTTGACCACAAAATTCTGATCAATCGGTTAGCCAATCGATTTGGCATTCGCAGTTCAGCTCTTTCCTGGTTCAGATCCTATCTAAGTAGTAGATTTCAATTTGTCAACGTTAGGGGAAAGAAGTCCACAAACCGCCAATTTTCATGTGGGATATCGCAGGGTTCTGTTCTAGGTCCCACTTTATATTTACTCTTTACTTCACCACTGGGGGATATCGTAAGGCAACACAATATGTTATTTCACTTTTACGTAGACGATTCTCAACTGTACCTATCCAGTTTTGATTCTCGTAGTGCTAGTGACCAACAGTCAGCAGTTACTAGAATCGAAACCTGTGCTCGTGCCATAAATATCTGGATGACAGCCAATAAGCCTAAACTTAACAGTGATAAATCAGAGCTCCTTATCATTAGCTCGAGGCACCGCCCCCGCCTTTCATATAATTCGATCTCCATCGGTAGTTATCTTTTAGAACATTCAGTATTTGCTAGAGATCTAAGCATGGTGTTTGACAATAGTCTGTCCTTAGAAAAACATGTTCCTTAGAAAAACATGTTGGCTCTATATGCAAATCAGCTTTTTTCACATTAGGAGGATTGCTAAGATTCGACAGTATATCTCTACTGATTCTACAACAGCTCTAGTTCATGCTTTTGTAACCTGTCGCCTAGATAATGGAAATTCTCTTTTATACAGTCTACCGAAGTGTCTTACCCAGAAACTACAGTCCGTCCAAAATTGTGCAGCTCGACTTATCACTCGGAATTCTCTCTTCGCCCGCGCCACGCCTTTACTTAGAGAGCTTCATTGGCTCCATATACAACAACGAACCACTTTTAAGATTTTGCTCTTAGTTTACAAATCCTTGAATAATTTAGCTCCTGTTTACATTAGCGATTTACTCAGCCGCTACTGTCCTAGTCGAAACTTAAGATCTTCAACTAAATCACTCCTTACTGTACCAAAGTCAGTTGTGGCTCCAAAATTATGGATCAGTCTACCAATCACAATTAGAGAAAGTTGCTCAGTTAAGGTTTTTAAAAGTAGCTTGAAGACCTACCTTTTTAAAAAAGCGTTTATGTAATTGTATTTTTAATAATTTAGTTTTAGGATTTAAATAATATCTTAGTATTGTATTTATTATTATTTTTTTATAATGGGCTCTTATTAGATATTG
>JANVCF010056227.1:0-13166 GCA_025388745.1 Hydrozoanthus gracilis
CACGGCTTGCTTAATTGACCCAAGTTTTATTATATTTGGAAAAGCAAGGTGTAGCTCTTGGTAAGACCAATTTGTGCACGTGCTTGGTGTTGGTCATGGGCGGCGGAAGCAAAAAATCATTGGTGGGGAGGGTTGTTGGCCTTACAAACATACTAATCCAACCCCCCCCCCCTCCCCCAGGTTCTGCCGCCCTGAAGTCTCTTCCATTCGTTGCCGAATTCTTAAACGAGTGATGTTCACGTACAAGGACTGTTCATGCAAACTTGGAAAAACATCAGGAAGTTTTTCTGTATTATTTACTTGCTAGAGTCAAGTAAAAACTTTTCGATGCACTCATACTGTTTTTTAATCGACGTCATTCCATAACTGTTGGCACTTCAAGTGTAAATTGGTGGTTTAGGGAGGAAGTACCCTCCTAGCATGTGCAAAGGGGTTGGTGGCACGGGAGATGTAAAATAAAAATACAGGGCTTAAATCCCATATTCATTATTTAAGTTCCCTAGCATCTCACTCCCTTGATTTTTAATAATACCAAAATATACTAAACCCTATCTGTTAAGAAACTATCCTTCTTAGCATAGCAAACCTGAATATTTGACAATGCCCAATCTCTTAATAAAAAATTCTTTCCATCTATACGGGGGATTTGTCATTGTAGCAGGCATAAGACAAACTTTTGAAACTGCGAGTCAAGTAAAAAAGTCAATACTACCATTAATTTTGTTTTGGGCTTTATTCAATGTACCACCCACTGCTAATATACAACATTTGTATTTCTAACTTACACATCTGAATTTTATATTCTTGATTAACTTTACAAAGAGGCAAAATATTTGGGTAAATAAAATACAAATGGTGCAATTACAATACCCTTCTTAGCTACAGCAGCTTTTCAATTTTGTGGAAACGCCTCAACTTTATCATTTGGCTAGTTTTTAGTGAGACAAACACAGCATACAAACAAACATTGTGGAAACATAGAGAAAAAGCAATTACTGAGAAGATGATATGCAGCTTATTTAGCAAAGACTCGATTTATTGATGTTGGTCCTAAATAAATATCTAAAAATCCATAACTCAGACAGAGAATGGAATCTTGGGATATGCCTGACAAACAATGACCCTTCCAGTCTTTGCAATAAGCAACATTTGGGAATACAAAACTTACTTTATCACCCTGAAAATTGGAACAAAGTGCAGTGCAATTTCTTTCACATATAAACCTCAAGCATCTGCTCGAGATCAAAAATTCCTTACCCAAGCATAACTCTGCCACAGATTTAACAATCTTTCTGGTAAACTAGCAAGTCCCTTGTGAGTGATCCCAGAACTAATAAAATCCAACACAACAACATTTACCAACCCTTCAAGTCCTGGGTATATTGGCCAATTCTGCCAGCAAGAAGCCATACTTTTTATTAAATGAGTTTGGGAGAATTTTTCTTTTCATCTATAAACAGTAGTTTCCCTTGTTTGACCAACTCTCATTTTCTCCATACCGAATTTCTTACTTTATATGTGTTATAGTAGGGAGAGGTTAGATGTTGATAAACCACTAGAACTGAAAGGGTTAACCACTGGACCTAGTGCGACATGCATCTGTTTAGTTTTCATATCCCTCTAAACAAGTTAAATATTAACCTTTTGCCTGGTCTGAACAGAAGGGAAACCACTGAAGTGCAAATTATTTGTGTTTGCTAAACATTGCATGTGTGTTTGAGCTCTAACTTGGCATTCAAAACAATTTATATCATAAATTTTACAACCCCAATCTAAACAAGTACGTGTGGAGTTAATTTTATGAAAAATCAGAAGTACTTAAACCAATCTAGCAATGCATAACTTCCCCAAACAAAGAAAAAGATTCAGATAAGCGCAATATAGACTTATGTGAGTTCAAAGTACTGCTGATAAAAATAGACTGTCAGTGCACATTCATTGCCTTGGTCTCAAACTGAAGTAGAAGATTCATAAATTCCAGCAAGAAAAAGTGTTTTTTTTTTCAAAACTACACATATTGTTTAATTATAAAACTAAGCACCTCCAAGCTGGAATCGGTGAACATTTTCTTCAGTTCAACACTAAGGTTGAGCATGTGCACCAACAGTATGTTTTTATCTATGGTACCTTGAACACCAAAAGGGAATATTATAAAAAACTTGTGCATGAAAGAAACTAGTCAACAACTATTGCAAGGTATTCAAATCAGGGGATGCGACCTTGGGCAAGATACAATATAGTGAAAGGTGCTAATCTAGCCTTGACAAAACAAGAGGTAATTTTGAATGAAGCCAAATGACTGCAATCTTGTAGTATGTTTTTGCAGCGAGTCCCTTGTTGTGGAAGCAAATTTTTTTCCACAGAAAAATGTATGAGGGGGCAGTCCTTTAGTCACTCCAAACCTTGATTGCTGGGATAAAAAGCTGTGAAATTTTCTACATACTGTAAAATGCCTTGATGGCAAAAATACAGTAAATTCTATTATTTAAATGATTCATTTACAAAAGGTTCCTTGTACTGTCTGTTGGCATGGCAATAGCACTAAAGATTTGCAACTAGCATTGTGAGGAAACATGAAACAAATCAATGTTTTAAGCTTCTAAGGTTTAACCCATGGTCTAAATAGAAAGCAGCACATGTCTTACACTACAAATAACAGTCTGGCATGTCTTAAATGTGAAAAAAAACTTTTCTTGGTCTTGCTTGGGGATTAATATCAGTGCTGTGAACAGTCTGGCAAATTCTATCATTCTACAACAAGTTTGAAGAGTTGCCAGTCTAATTTAAGCATTACAACATTGGACTTTTTTCTTGTCACGGTCAGAATCTGTTGTTGGTGCTACATGGATTGTCTGGACGTTGTTACTAGGCTGATTACCATCTTGAGGAGTGTCGTGAATCTGCTTTTGTGAAACAATGTGGTAGATTTCTACAAAAGAAAAGCCATGATGAACTCAACAGGGTATACTATACTGGCTTAAGGTGAAAAAGGGTAGAAATCGACTAAATTTAATTGGCCTTGTTGCTTCACGTACACAAAGAGCTCTTTATAAGTTCTTCATTTCAAACAAGTTCATTGGCATAGTTAAATATATTCTTTCTGTTCAGATGGAACCAACAAACCAGGAATTTCAGGTCCTATCAGGATTTTAGTATGAGCCAGTGCTGTGGGAAAGTACCACAAAGTGCTTTTTTTATGAAGCTACAAAGTCAATGAAATTTAAGCTGGAATTCAAGAATGACCAAGTCTTTGTACAGTTAGTAGAAAACCTAACTTTCAACCAGCTTAATCTTATTCTTTAAACCATGAACACACTACAAAACTACAGTTCAACCCAAATTTCTGTAGGATTTGATTGTTGATACAAAACTAGTTAACTCAAACTTGGTTAATTTGAACACCGTAATTTAAGGAGGAGGAGGTCAAATTAACAATGTTACATTGTATATGTGACAGTCAATATGAAATATGACCTTTTTGAAGCACAAACACAAGTGTGTTCCATTGGACAAAAAAACTCGGCAAATGAAGCAAAGAAATAACAGACATGCAATTCAATGCAGGGATGCACTTGAGGTTAATTTTGCGAACGCAGTCTTTTCTTTAAAAGTTTTAGAAAATCAGTTAATCATGTCCTGATTTGAGGATATCTCTATTATTAAACAATTACAGAAAAATCCCCAACACACTTTTGAACATCTGGCTGTTGTCAATGAGCTGTGAAAATTTGGGCTAGTTTGATTGAAACCAGATAAAGTTATAACCTTTTAAAGTCATCAAAAGGTCCCATTTTCAATATGCAAGAAAAACATGAACTAAGATTTGGTAGGAATTGTGGTCTCTTGCTCACACTTTCACACCTCCTCAAACTGTTAAGTGGAGCCAATCATGGACGGTCAGAAGCTCTGCATAACTTGCCGCCTGTCACATTTCACTGCACTTTCTGCTTTATATCTAGTATGTGCTTGCATGCTGCCCTACCCTAAGATTAGAATTTTTTCTGGGGCAAATGCATAATTATTGTATCAGAATAGACAAAAGGAAAAACTTTTGGCAGCATTTACCCATGGTTTTCAAAAGAAGCTGATGTTTAGCTTCACCTACTGATGGCAATCTTTGTTCTAAGTGTTCTTTAAGGCAGTAATTAGCTGTCGTGTTGCTGTCATTATTCTACTTTCACAGAAATCTTCATCACTTCTCTTGAGTGCTAGCATTGTCTTACTTTACCCTAATTTGATTTTGGATTTGCTGGTCGGGCCATCCATAGTGTCTTCCAACATGCAAGGCCATAGCCGCCCTTGATCATCATGATCATATTAAGACCCACGATCAGAGCTCGCACGTTTTGTATCTTTTCTTGTCAGGAAAGGACACTTTTCATTTTCTTTCTTCCAAAAGGGCAAAAACGGCTTGGACTTTATTTTTTCTTTTTCATGTTTTTTAAAAACAGTTTTGTAAAGAGCTTGATCATCACAATCATACCAAGACCACAATCAGAACTCGCAAGTTTTGTATCTTTTCTTGTCTGGAAAGGACACTTTTCTTTTTCTTTCTTCCAACAGGGTAAAAGAACTTTATTTTGTCTTTTTCATGTTTTTGAAAAATAGTTTCGTAAAGTGCTAAGCCAAAAAAAGTTCAACAATTCAAAACAGTATTCAAGCATTGTTAATTAACATATCCTGGTATGGTCATCCAAAGAAAACGCCCATAAACACCTCTCTTGATATTTGTAACAACATTAAAATCAAGTTTACTGGGAATACTTTAGGAGATGAATTTCATTTTACAATGACTTGGGAAGTTTAAGAGTTGTCAACATCAAGTTCATATTTAATTAGTGTTTGCATAATTTTATGCAAACATAGAAATACCCGAAAAAGGACAAAAATTTGCTTTTTTTCTTATACTGCAACCTTAACCCTTTGACTACTGAATGTTTTGGGACCCAGTTCCCTGTTGTTCCTGGAGCGTTATTGCAGTGCACTGTTTTCCTTCGACTCAAAATCAAAACATGTATGCACAGTAGAATTTGGGTGTGCTTGAGGAAGTGAGAAAACCACAAATCAAACGCTAAAAAGTTATTTTTTTTGATTTTCAATTTTTCATTACAAAATATATCAAAACAGCTCAAAATCATTTCCATACAAAACAGGTTTATAACATTTTTTTATAAATTTTTGCTTGTAAAGTATTGATCGCAATCGCCACGTTTTAAGCTAATTTGTAGACAAACAGCTCTAAAATAGATTTAGATGTTTAGCTACAGCAAAACAACAAAATACTTAAAAAGATAAGTGTTTAAACAACATCTTAAAATTATAGAAAAGAGATTTTACACTGCATGCGTAAACTTCATGATAACCGACTGTTATACTCAAAACAACAACATGCTCTGGATCAATGTCGCACTGTTTCCATGTATTTAAAGCATATTTCTACCGATTACCTTTTTGGAGTTTTTTTTTTCAATGCTATTACAATAAAATAAAAAGGCTTTCACAACTCTTGATGTAAACTCCAGAGATACCATAAGCTGCAAATGAATTAATTCTAACTGAACTACAAATAGCCAAGCGCTTTCATGCATAAATTCTTTCCCAAGCATGACTCGAAAATCAAAATGTTTGAACTTACTTTCCTTTTTTTGCTTTTTCGGTAGTCACTTTCGAGAATTTGCAAATTTACAAAAAAAAAACATTTTACGTCTCAATTTTCTAAGAAAATATTCGTTGACAAGTAATCGACCACGACAGTTAAAACACAGTATGCACAAAAACTCTTGAAAAAAATTCCACAAGAAGTTCCAACTTGTTTACTCAACCATTTTAGTCTCGCTGATCTGTTTGTTTCCACGACAGCCAGATCTACGAAATCATTGTCAAATTAACTTTGAAAGAAGAATAATACCAAAGGATTTTTTCAAAATAGGAACTTGAATTATTGTGGTAAAAACATCGAAAAGGAAGGTCCTAAAGGTCAAGTCCGCACACGCTTTTTCCATTCATGTTGTTCATTTTCGTCAGCTTTGTCCTCACTTTTTTTTCTTTCTTCCTAATTGATTGAATTATCAGCTTAAACATCTTTATCTAATTCCTAGGCATCTTCATCGAAAATTTCATCGTTTTCCCCATTGTTTTTGCCAAAATTTAACTGAAACTCGTCAAAAGTAGTCTCTTCACAGGCCACCACCATGGCATTCAACACTTACAAGTGATGTCGAAATTTTAACTTTCGTAATCTCCCTCATGTTAGTAAAATTATATGCGCAGAAGGTCTAGTTTGATTGGCTGTTTATTGTTTAAATAAAAAACAAACAAACAATAGAAACAAATTCTACACTGTGTAAGGGAGGAGGGGCGAGGCCAAAGACTGGAGTCATCTCTGGCCAGCCGGTTAAGGCTGTTTCGGGAAAAGTAGAACACAGTGTCCCGGCCAATTGAGGCCGTTTCAAGAGCCAAAGGGTTAAGGAAATTATTTGTGCTAGATGTAGCCAGTGCTAAGTGCCAAGAACGAGCAAAATTGTGTCAACTCTTTAAGCCATAGGTACACCATGATTAGCTCCTGCTGTGATTAGTTCGTTTTAAAAAAATTAAATTTAACTTGATCTCAGAAGACCATATTTGCTTACAGATAGGAGGTCAAATTTCAAAAATGTCTTGCGCATAAAACACAGCCGTTTTTCAAATCTTTCGACACTACTGCTTGTCTAAAGCTTTTAGTTTGATTAAGTCAAAAACAGCTCAATCGTAAGACTGGTTTCTTTGAGTAAAACTAGACAACCTCAACGCTCACAAAAATCACAGGCAAATCGTATAACTGATTTATTACTAGTTCCACACAAAGGGCACACTGCTCTCAAATGCCACATGGATGAAATCCGGGGAAGCCATGATGTCAAGAGATTTCCACAATGTAATTGTCTGACAATGACTTGTGCCATAATTATTCAAGCATAAAATTAATATCAAACTCTAAAACAAACTCAAAAGCATTATTTTTACGTACTTTTCACTCCATCGACGAAAGATCCAAACAAAGGATACAGTATAATAAGTTTTTGTATTATTTATTATGAGTTCAAATAATAAAGTAAATGGAGTAGAAATATCTGCAGCAAAATACTGATGAGGATTCAACTTTGCTGAGTAAAGCTTTTGTTCACTATGATCTCGAAACTAGTCTGTCACAAAACTTTTATGACCATTTTGTCAGTGACGAAAAAATCTACTGAAGGTAAGCATTAATTTAAAAAGATTTCAAAACAACAGTACTTACACCCTAATCATTATAAATGTAAAAACAAAAGGTATCTATCTTTAATTGTATGTTTCACTATTGCTCAAAACTTACAAAGGAAACTTGCAATTGTTCTTTCAATCATTCAGTGCAAAAGCATGAAAAGTTTGAGTAACTCGAGTACAACCAAAGGAAAAACATTTCAATTTCAAACTCTTGATCTCAGTAAACAAATCGAAAGCTACTCTGCATAATTATTATGCATTTAAAAAAGGCTTGTGTTCTGCAAGAAGGAACTGAGATGCTTACTAAGTCGCTGCAATTTGTCCTGTGTTCTTATTATTTTTCTAACCACAATTTTTTTAATTTAAAAAAACGAATGCACGCAGGTGAAGGCAGATATTTTAGGAACAAATGCAGAACAAGTGCAGGGCTTGAATTTTTGAGAGCATGAATTTTTTATTCCAACGCATTCCTGCGTTCGTTTGAAATCAGTGGAACACAGGAGAATGCACTAAGATTTAAAAGCGAGCGCATGCAAGCAAACATAGGGGTTTGTTTTTCAAACGCAGTAGCGTTTTTTCTTTTGTTTCTAACTGCTCGAACACATTTAGGTTCCTGCTTTAAAAGGGATGGTTTTTGCATGGACTGTCACATATTACGCAAGGCACTGGATAACATTACATTACATCGAGTTGCAATAAACAATGACTCCAAGGTGTACAAATCCGAATTTTTTAAAAGGAATAATTTCCCTCCCCATGTTCACAAAAAGTATAACATAATCAAAAACAAGGGACCAGCTTCACCAACCCTGTTCACCAAATGTTTTTTTTGTGAGCTGTAAGTCTTTTTAAGGTGGAGTGGTAGAGGAAGGGCCTTTATTTTCATAATGCTGAAAGTTGTTTATTTCATGGGAAAGACTAAGTGGTAAAATAAGCTCAAATTGAGTAATAAGTAAGAAAGTTCACTTTCCTACCTGTAAGAATGTTTGTAAAAGCTACTTCAACATTCGTTGAGTCAAGGGCTGACGTTTCAATGAATGATAAGCCATTTTTCTCTGCAAATCCAAAGGAAAAACAGGCTTTACTGACCAAATGTATACTTAACTAACATTACAAAATAAAAATAGTAATAACAATAAGAAGAAGAAAAAGAATAACAACAACAACCATAACATTGATATTTAAACTAGTACTTAACAATATTACAAACATGCAAAAACTGTCAAAGTTCTGCCTGTCACAACACAAACAATGAAAAAAAAAACTTTGTGAATGAGCTCATAGTCAGTAGGCTGAAATAATTTGCTTTACCATGTTTGGTACATTCATCCCAAACTGAATACATGTATCTATTTTATTGCTAAGATTCCTATGGGGTTTAAAAATTTTTTCACAGAATCGAACAATGGGAAAAGTGTGGGAGAATAGTGAAATAATAGGTTATTTCTTTGGTTCCAACACTAAATAAAATCTTGCTTTCAAAGTCAACATTATGAATATTACATGAAAACCAAAGAAAACCTCCTTTCTCTTTTTTGGCATTTGTGTGAAGACAGAGCATTTCATGTCAAAGCTTTCTGAATACAAGCAAAACATGTTTTTCATACAGATAAAAACCTCTTCAGTTTTGTATTAACCCTGTTGCTACACTTTATTTTATCCCCAGTCAAATCACTAACAACTAAGTTTCCCCTTTTATCACACAAACAATTTAACACGAGAGAAAATCAGAATTGGACAAACAAAGTCCACAACTGAAGATATAAAGAAAATTTTTTTCATCTGGTTACAAGAAAAGAAGGAATCAAAGCCCAAGCTTGGAGAATTCACCAACTTAACACTCGATTTGGTTAAAAGTGAAATTCTTCCAAACTGATTAATTACATTTAAAGTATGAAAACCAGTTGGGAGAATTGAACTCGTGAACTCAATTCTTTGTAAATCTTTTGTTCAGACCATGGATTCAATAATCAAGATATTTTGCTATTTACTGCTATTCAGGAAGTGACCTGGATGTTTCTTTTGTTTTCTTCTGCAGTTGACTCCAAAGACAGACAACTACGGAGCCCCCCATCATGGCAAGATTGAAACAAGGGAGATCACAAAGCCATTTTAAATGTTTGGAAAAAAATAAAAATAAATATTGACAGGAATGATAGTGTTGTTGTTCAGGTCAATAATAACAAATTTAACTTCAGCATGAATAAGATTCAGTCTGATTTACCGCTCTACGACATAAACTTGATTTCGGGTTGGGCCAACCCAAAATCAAGTTATCTCTCACTAGAACCTAATCTCTTGAATCAGGACACTACTCCTTTAAACATCATGAGCCAAAGAAGAAAGTTTGGTAATGTAATCTTGAATTAATAACTATGGGTAACTTATACTTGGTAAAACTCTTTCTCTAATTAAAGTACTTACCAGCAAAAGCCTTTGCTTCATCAGTGGGTACAGCTCTAAGGTGTCTCAGATCGCTCTTGTTCCCAACCAGCATGATCACTATATTACTATCTGCATGGTCTCGCAATTCCTTCAGCCATCTTTCAACATTTTCATAAGTCAAATGCTTGGCAATATCATATACTAAAAGAGCTCCTACTGCACCACGATAATACCTGGAGTGAAAAGAGTTTTTTTTTTTTTTGCATTTTCATAAAGTTTGTTTGTATTAAGGACTATGCAAGAATCAATCTATATAATAGCAACTTTACCACCAAGTGAAAAGTTCATGGTCTTAAATCTTCCAAAATGAAAGTTTTAAGAAGCTTATATTGTCTGAACACTAGTTCTATAGAAAAGGGGTGCCAACTGAAACACTACCAGGGCTTGCAACTTGCGATAGCCCACTAGTCTGGGACTAGCAATTTATGGTGCTTGGCTATTAATAAATGAACCAACTAGCCACTAGACTAGTAATGTACTAAATGAACAATTAACATGAAAGGCTCATCACAGTATAAATTCCAAGACAAAAGTATAAGTGTTACTGAGACACTTCACTCAACTTTAATATTTGGGTTGACTAAGTACTAGGTACTGCTGGGTCTTAGGTACCTGTAACGGCTTAATGGACTACTCAGGCTGACGATAAGATAAAACTGACACACATGTCACAATGAACAAAAATAATTTTTTCATTTTTTTGATAAACTTCTTTTCACTTTGTTCCATTTGAAAGACTATACAATGCAAAGGAAGAAAAGCTAGCTCCCTAAGACAAAACAACAAAGAATTCAAACTTTCAGTGCTGTTTTAGAATCAAAATTAGCACTACTTTAAGCAGGCATTCCACTTAAGTACAAGATTGTATCAGGATTATGCAGGGCATCACTTCTTGAAATACTCTACAATAAAAATGAACTTCCCCAAGTTTTCAGCAGGTGGTGGCTACTGGTAAAATTTTCATCTCTGTCGTGTGAGGAGTTAAATCAATATCAGGTCACTCTTGTAAAACTTTGGCTAATCCTGCATGTCAAAACTATATATTTTCAAATGACATGGCAAACAATGGTTGGCCTGTTGCACAGCCACAAAAAGCATGAGTGTTTTCCAAGCTGAACAGTTTTTGACATTTACAAAAGTCTTAAAATCCCCTGGCGTTGCTGCCAACAATGTAGATCCTTGGGTAATGGAGCAAGTCAAATATATTCAGACCAGCAAGAAGCCAAGTAAGTACAAGTTACAAATTTAGCCTTCTCAGTCAAAGAACTAACAGCTGCATATTACTCAGTTATAGTTAGTTTTTCAGTATTTGTTGCCTAAACATAAGAGCGGTTTAACAAAGAGCAACCGAAATATGCAAAGATCTATACCGTTCTAAGTAACCAACAAATATTGTAGTAATTTTTTATACTTACGCGCTTGTGATAGCTCTATATCTTTCTTGACCAGCTGGAAAAGAGAAAAGTATTGGTTTCTAAATTCATTTTTAGCAAAGGAAATGGTAAATTATTCGGTCAAAGTCATGACAGGTCTTCACAAGAAGTTTCTGGAGGCGTCTACAATGATAAATTGCGATGGGTTTCTCGTATGTACGAAGCCAGCCCCCAAGTTACATCTATAAAGCTATTCCCCAAACAATATTCCAAATCACGACCATCCACTTAAAAATAGCAGTACAATCATTTTCCGTCAGTGTGTACTCCGCAAATCAACATAGATTGTGCAAAACCTTAACACTTCTCGGTGATCAGTTGACGCCATCACTTGTAAATAAACACGCAAGACGCTCTTACCTGTATCCCAGATTTGAGCTTTTATAGTTTTCGAGTCGACCTGGATACTCCGAGTAGCAAACTCTACTCCAATCGTGGATTTCGACTCCAGGTTAAATTCATTTCGCGTGAACCGAGATAAGAGATTTGACTTCCCAACACCGGAGTCCCCGATAAGCACAACTGAAACAACAACAGGAAAGAGTTTTGAGATCTTTGAACAAAGAAATGACCAGGACGATAAAAAAAGGTTAACTGTTTTTCCGTACCTTTAAAGAGATAATCATATTCATCATCTTTCGTCCCCATATTGGAAGCTAAAATTTGACGGTAGTTGGGTGGAAGTACTCAAATATCTGATGACAGTCACCAACTTCCACCGAAATTCAGTTGCAGTTCCTGTAGAACACTCCTTAAATTACCAAAATGTAATCGCTTATAAACTGATATGTGTTTTCTTAGCCCAAATGTCCCACCAAACATAAAATTAGACGAAAGATGGCCAAGATCTTGGGCGGATTTTGTATAACAACTCTCCCGGAAACAACGAAGATGGCCGCCCTCTTCTTGATGGTTCGCCGTTCCCAAATATGGCAGATGACATCATCGGTCGAGTTGGGCCTCGAACTAGCCACATCCCGAACAGCCCAATTTGGTCGAGCAAAGGCACGATAAAATAGCAACAAAAAATCATGCCATCGTACAAAAGGCCAGAGAGGGTCTCGGCAGTCGTTCAGTATGGAGTCCGAACGCCAACACATTTATTTAACAATCATTCCAAGAGCGCGCGTTGAATATGAGATGGCGCTACGCACCTCGTCGGCTATAAATCATCTCATATCCAACAAGCGCAAATGGAATAATTGTTTTATTAAATTTAATTAGTTTTCTAAACTCTTCCATACTTAAAAATAACAGCTACATTTTATTCAGAACCTAGTTTTTTGCTTTGCAAGCACTACAGTCAGTTTCCATATATATGAGCTGATAACCGAGATTGAATGAACCAGTCACAACGCGCGAATCGCAATATTCGAGATCGAAAATTTAATAATTTCAATTATTCGTTATTTATAACCATGTTGCTTGATGAACTATTTGTAACAACTTTAAAATGCTCCCCAGAAGAAACTTTCAGTGCTGCAGTTCCACATGGTGTACAAAAACAGGGCTTTAGCCCTTTCCGTCATCCGGAGTCCTGGTTCAGATACATCAACAAATTCTCCCAACTACAGCTTATCATTTTGGTACATCAAGTTGGGGAAATTCTTACTTCCCATCACCAGTAGCTATGGTTTGTTTCTATGTTCAATTTTCCTCTCCTCAATAAAGAATGTGTTAACTATGTGTTGTGTAAGGAGAAAGAAAAGTTAGATATTGACTGACTCGCATTACCTGGGACTTAAACGGTTTTAAAAGGCCAGTCGTCCACGCTTCTCGATTCGTG
Organism: Hydrozoanthus gracilis; assembly: GCA_025388745.1. NCBI lineage: Eukaryota > Metazoa > Cnidaria > Anthozoa > Zoantharia > Hydrozoanthidae > Hydrozoanthus > Hydrozoanthus gracilis. The sequence goes on from JANVCF010056227.1 coordinate 12,907, forward strand.
CTTTTGTCTTCAGTTTAAGACATCGTTATGAAATCTGAGATTCCCACTCGAAACTTGCTGTTGTTTTCAACAATTTTTTTTTTTTTTGGGGGGGGGGGGGGCTGATCCCCCCAACCAAGTTGTTGGGAGGTCAGCGTTTCCCCCGGTTCCACCGCCCATGTAAGTGTGTTTACCCTTATTCCTGTACTTACTCTAAGGTGTCTGTATAAACGTCCCGATACGCTAGTTAGTTTTTTTAGTTTGTGTCGGGGGGGGGGGGG
>JANVCF010056560.1:0-13158 GCA_025388745.1 Hydrozoanthus gracilis
AGTCATTCCTAATTAACTGGTCTTCGACTAACTAATACATTTGTGTTTATAGATGTAGCCATGGCAAATGAACAGTCAGGGTTTAAAAAAGTCCGACTTTCGATTAAAGTAACTCATAGCTTTGGAACTTGCAACTGAGCAATTCATTTTTTTTTCATTATGAACTAAGTTTCATGTATCAATTAGACTATATTTGACGTTAATGAGGTACGGTGTTTTAAAAATAAAAAGATAATTCTTACCATTTATCTATCTGTTCGTCATTTTTTAGCTTTAAACATGAAATCTATGATGACTAAGACCGAGGCTCTTTGTATTTACGATTTTCTTATATAATAACACAGACCTCGCACCTCACTGTGAGTAATCAAATACAACCTTAATTAGGTGTAGTGCTATTTTGTTTTGCTGACACCTGTAACGCCCACTCAGTTCTTACGTGGTATTCTCTAAACACCCATTTGAACTTAGACTTTTCAGACAGTATATGTTGCGATATTTTTGGTACTGCCGGATTACATTCTGTTACGAAAGTAAGTATTCTCTCGGTGTTTGGATTTCCTTTTTTAGCCTGCATTTCTTCTATCAAATTTTTAACTTCTAAAAATGTTTTATCAATTTGGATTTCTGTGTATTCTCGTTTTAAAGGCATCTTGTCAGCAGGTTACGAATTTGCTTTTATTCGAGTTTGCGATTAGCAGTGAAGTGTGTATAGTTGTAAATATACACTGCAGAAAAATTTGGTACGGGTCGGATAAAAACACGTATGCATACCAAAAAAAAAAATAGTCCGGCAAGGATAGATTTTACCGTGTACGGGAAGAAGTCAAAACAATGGTATTTTTAAGGAACCTAATTTTGTCCGGGGAGGTGGTGGGTGGCGGCACATACCCACTACCCAACCCCTCCCAACATTATCAGAGCTCAATTTCTCAAAATATGGTTTAGGAGTATTGGTTGTTATTGCATTATGGACTTCTCTCTTCACAAAGAAGGCGTTGGTGCAAGCACTTTGTCAATATCTATTTTGTTGAACATGATATTTGCTCCAGAAATGCAACAATTTTGAAAAAAGGTGGTGGGTAGCGGCATATAATACCCCACCCCCTAAATTGGGTTCCTAGGAAGTACCGTTGTTTCAATCTGTTCCCTTACATCTACAAACATGTTATACACCTGAAAAAAAAGTTCTGATTTGCTTTGCACCCTCGCGTTCGTTTCTCAACCCTAAAACTCGATCGAAATTTCGAAGATTTCGGATTCCCGAGTCATGTTGGGTTTTTCGAAATTTTCTCCTTATAAAAAAATCTCTAGAAACTAAAAAATACCTCATGTTTATAGGTAAACCATAGGGTATATGTAGGCGAAATATGAGGGTAGGTCGTTTTACAAACTTGTGCCACTTGTCACACAGTGGTTACAGAGAGGCGCTATTAAATGAAAGACCCGGCAAAGCTTGTTACTAACTGTAATATATTCACACTTTTTTCTCCCTAAAATTATGCTTTTCTCCGAATTAATTTAGATTTGTACCTCACATATAACATTCCCTGAGTGGACTACAACTATTATAATAAGTATTTAACTTACGACTAAATAATTGCTTAATATTCAAAATGACTTAAGAAGCTTTGTACCTCTCCAATTCACTGAGTGGAGTTCGATTATTATTTCGTGAGTCAAAGAGCCCATTTGTAAGTTATCGACCATTCCTCGCCTAGGGTGTGTTTTTAGTATGTCTAGATTTTGGCAAAATTTCTCCAAAATTTCAGCCTGACGCCAGTTTTAAAATTTTTCTTATAAAGATAATCAATGAAATGAAAATTGTTTTTTTATTGGGAAGAAAAGTTCTAAGTATCAAGTTCATTCAACACGAGTTTATCATAATATCGATAACGATTTGTCAATTGGTCACGCTGGATCGTGATTCTAAGGTCGTGACAGAATCACACGATCCCAGCATGACCATGTGTGCAAATTAACATGCATTGCCTCGTTGTCAAGATTCTCAAAAGTTTCACTTTCGACTGCCAGTAGCCTACACGTGTGCATTGCATTGCGATTTGACTGCCAAGATGTCCAAACTCTCTAAGAAAACTAACTCCAGCGAAGAGGAAAAGGAAATTCTACCAAGCGAGTCGGCCTTTGACGAAGCCAGCTCTCATATCCGCCAGGCTTTCGAGATTCTAAAACTTGAGGCAACACGTGTTAGAAAGGAGCGGGAAGCTTTAGAGTCGGTCGCCAAGAAACTGAAAGATGTCCACTTTGGAACAACCGTGAAGCTAAACGTTGGAGGCCATTACTTTACAACAAGTGTTCACACGTTGAACAAAGACCCGGGTTCTATGCTCCACGCCATGTTCTCGGGTCGGTTCGACACGAAACCTGCAGAAGATGGTTCGTATTTTATCGACCGCGATGGAACCCACTTCCGTTTTATCCTCAACTATCTCCGCACAGGTAAACTTTTCCTGACCGAAGATGAAGTAATCAAGAAGGAAATCCGAGAAGAAGCCGAGTTCTACCAGATCCAAGGCATTGTGAAGCAGCTGAAGCCAAAACCTTTTGTTGAATCGATCATCTTGACCAATCTTGAACACCGCAACGTTTTGAGCGGTTGGCTGCCTAAGGAAAACACTGGTGACCTTGTATTACTCTACCGAGCTACGAGGGATGGCTGGGCATCGGGCAACTTTCACGACCGTTGTGACGACAAGGGGGCAACTGTTGTAGTAATCAAAACAGGAGGATATATCTTTGGAGGGTATACTGAACAATCTTGGGACAGTAAGTTTTTTATTTTTGTTTGTTTTTTTGTTTGAGTAAATGAAGTACTTGCGAAATTGCTTTTACATACACTATTTACCAATAAAATAGATTGACATTGTCTATAAACCAAACTTGCAGAAAACCTCTGTATCTGTTAAAGTATTTATAACTAGTATTTATTAAATGGTAACTTTGATTTTCGGTCAATAACCAAACTTCCAACGTTCTGATTGGCTGAACTTAGTCAATAAGCTAACGTACAGACTTTTTGAGTTACGGACTTAAAAAGTCAAAACAATATCCGGTAAATTTTATTATCCGCTCGAAATTACAAGTATTGAAGATTGACCCGACAAAAGTTCTACAAGAGATGTCAACTGAAAATAATAACCAGAAAGGTAAAGCAGTGAATGAAAACTTTCAGCGAATGAAGAAAGTCGTCAAGTTTGTCGGCGGTGCGAAAACTGAAGTTCAATGAACATTGTGGAGAATATTTTTACAAGAAATAAATGGTTTTTAATCAAACTAGTGAGCCATTTAATAAAAATCTTAATAGCCTCGTTTTGCTCGGTCTGTCCGGGAGAAATTTTGACCTCGGTCTTTCGTACAAACCTCGCTTCGCACGGTCTGTACAGTGAAAGATCTCGGGCAAAATATTCTCCCGGACAGACCTCGCTCTCGGTTATCAAGATGTTTGTAAACCCATGTTTACAGACAATTTACATTAAGGGTATACGTTAATTCCTTTCAGTATGGAACGCCAAGCATGACAAAGGTTTGAGGTGCTGCCAACAAACTTTTGCCGTGAGAATTTGGGGAACCGTGCTTTTCAGATGTTCACAAACTAGTGCTCGTGTTATTCCCACTTGTCGTACTGTACGCACGGGCCTGCGGGTCTTTGCGCGTACAGCACGACAAGTGAAAATACTGAGGATCGCCGATACCCAGAAAGTAATCGGTAATGCCAACCTATAAATATGTGCGCGTACATATAAACTATATATATCAGATGTTTCAAGCTTCCGTCATATATGTACAGGGATTTCGATGCCTATATATCAGGTGTCTTCTCCAGATTTCAACGTTTATTCGTGAAAGAACCTATATATTGTTGTTTAAGACCTTTGTCATGCTTGGCGTTCAATACTTTTGTTCAATCAAGATTCCGATTCCTAAGATCTGGATTGTTTGGATTTCCTGTGATAATGAAATGGAAAACCTGAAATCAGACTTTTGGTCATTTGTTGTGCTGGAAAAAAAATTGCATTTGTGCTCATACAAATATGTTTATACATTATGAAGCATGCATATTTTCATAGTAAATTGACAAAAAAAACAATAGTAGCCATTATACGTAAGAGAACTTTCGTCAAGTAAATCACTGCATAACCGCTTAATTTTTATATTAAAAGCCATTAGATTGGCCGAGCGGAGACTGGCGTCTGAACACAGGCTAGAAACTCGCTGGAAAATATTACTATGTTGAAGTGAGTTGAACACAGGGTTGAACATATTGTCATCGATCGTGTCACGTCGAGTACAAAAAGAAATCAGATAAACAGCTGAGTTAGTAATGGCCTTGCAGTATAAGTAAAGGATGCAAACTTTGTGACCTTGTACTGGTAAAAAACCGGACCAAAGAAAAAACGCAACATGAAAAGCACTGACCGGAACTGATTATGCAATGGATTTATGGGTTATCGTTAGAGAGCAGAGAATTGTTAAGGCCCCGGCAGCGGGAGAGTTACCTGCGGAAGAGGCTAAGCAGTGCCGTGACTGGGGCTCAAGAGATATTGCTGAGACTGTTTATGCTATTTAGTTTGTAAAACCAGGTCGACGAAGCCGAAAACGTGCCTAATGAGCGAGAAAAAATAACTTGGAATTAAAATTCAAAATTAAACCGGGAAACTCGAGTACTGTGTAGAAGAAACTGAAGAAATTATTGAAATGAATGGGTTTTCGGAGCAGAAAACTGCAGCCAAGTGCGTTGATGATGTTTGAAATGAGTTGAATGATTTAACATCACGACTTGAGGGTTTGAAATTAGACTTAGGCAGTTTTAAAAGACCCAGAAGAGGAACAAAAGAGACGAAGTATAGATACTGAGAAGGAACTGCCGGAAAAGCTCTAATTACATTTCGGAGAAGAGCAAAAGTTTAGACTATAGTTACAAGACAGAGAAAAAAACTGCTTCGGAATATTGAAAGCGGAAATTAAAGTAACCGAAAAGGAGATTGGGATATAAGCTGCCGAGAAGGCCAGTGGTTCAAAATTACCCGACTAACCCCAAAATTTCAACTTTCAAGGCACTGCGCATGCCGAATATTGGATCAGGTTTGAAAATATGTTTGTATCAATAAAATAAAGACCCTGTCAAACTTAACTTTTTGATTTTTAAATTAAAACTGTTGTCATCTGTGAACTCAAAATTCAAATAACCAAGAAATTTTCCACGTCTTTGTATGCTTTTTAATCAAAAAAGAGTGGAAAGTAACTTTTGACCGAGCAGGCCGGGGGCTGGTTACCTGTAACGTAGCAGCAGTGAATTTAATTTCTGTTAAAAAATGTCATAAAATTTTCATTTCAAACATTTCCAACAAGGAATAATTCATTGATTACAAAAAAAATATAGCAATGTGACTATTGTAGCCAGAATTGAATTTTTTTAGATAAAAAAGGTTGTCTCTGCTTCATGCCTCATGCAACGTCATATGCCTCCTGCTACGTCATCATTGCATGCTTTTTTTAAGTCTTTAATGTAGCAGGAACAGCGACAAAAGGTTAACGTTTTATTTTCGAAAATTATTATTATTAAAGGGTTCCATTTTTCATCTTGAAACTAAAAAGAATAAAAGCTTGATAGGGACTTAAAAGGATCTCAGCCGCAGAAAAGTTAGGTTATTCATTAGAGATTGTAGACCCCAAGGTGCGCGATTGCCTCTCCCATTTGAAGCTTAGCAAAGACTTGCAATGGGAAGGAGTGCTTTAAATTTAGATCGAGGCAACACTTGAGCTTGTGCGAGAATGCCAGTGCGCCACCAGCGATGAACAGCTACACTGCATCGTTGGCTACAGAGAAGTCATTACCGGCTATTATCCCCGTTGTGATAAATGGAGTAACCTTGTGGGCCTATTTAGAAACCGGCTGGGGAAGAAATCTTCTTTTCCAAAGAGGCCATTAGAGGGCTGCGGTTAACGGCTAGTACGTCACGAATCGAGAGGCGTTGTCAAAATCAGTGGTAGGAAAAGGCATTCCGTGCCCGTGTACAGAACTGACATTGTACCGCAACACAATACAATACAATACAAAACCCTTTACTTAGAGAGGGTAAAAACATCTTAACTCTCTGGGATTTTTCTAACATATTATACAAAACGCTGAAAAACAAAAGCCTGGGTAAGAGAAATCATTGTTTGCAGTGAATTAAAACCCGACGAATGGGGCAAACTGTTGGAGAGATGTTCGTACTGGAAGATTTTGCGTGTGACTGAATTGGCCCTGAGGTTGAAAACCATTGCACAAACGAGAAATCCGAAACAAGGAAAACCTAAAGGGTCACTTACAACTACTGAAATCTTTAATGCGGAGACCTGTTGGTTATGGAGAATGCAAAGAGATATTGAACCAGACCTTCGGAGTCCAGGCGGATGGCTGTGAAAGATAAGCAGACCAGAGTTCTGAGGAGCAAGGGAAAGATTCCTGGCTTTGAGTCGATATGCATTCCAAATAAATAGTTCGCCGATCGAGAAGCTTATCCGTCACGTACATCAACAAGTTCACAACCCCATGTCAGAAGAAGGTCATAAATGACTGCAATCTTTGCAGAGTCTTCAGGACCAAATCTTGTGGTCCAACCCAAACCGCTAACCTGCCAAGATTTCGTACTGAAGGCGGAAGGCCGTCCGAGACTACGGGAGTCAAACTTCTCGGAATCTAGATCTCTAAGCTGCAACATTTCCAAGAAAAATCAAGGAAAGAGCTACATAATTATCTTCACGTGTGCAACGACTCGAGCAGTTCACCTCGAGGTAACGAAATCACAAACAGAAGAAGAATTCCAGAAAAAGTTAAACTTGTTCATAACGAGACCCACCTGTGCGCAACATGTCAGACAATGCGTCTGTTTTAAAACAACAGCTACGTGGATCAGGAAGATAAGAAAGAGTGAAGCCTTTCAAGACTACCTTGTCAAGCAAAGTCTAAGAGGGCAGTTTAACCTTTCCAAGGAATGTATGAGAGTTTGATAAGAAAAAACTAAGAAGACCCTCCGTAAAACCATGGGAAGGTCGAACCTTCTGTTTGAACAGATTGAGGAAGTTGTGACAGACATCGAACGACACCTGAACAACTGTCCTCTGATCACACTCTGACGCCAATTATCATTATGTGGGGTCAGGGTACACACACACTTGAAGTATCGAGCAGGGGGGGAAGTGAAGTCGCTACACGTGCATCTCATGCGAAAGCGATAAAAGGTATGTTACCGGTGGAAACGTGAATACAGTAACAGCTTGATGGAGAGCCAACGTGTACAGAGAGGTGTCAACAGCGTCCCTGACATGGAAGACGTTATACTCCTCGTATGCAATCCAAAAAACCAGGAAGAATGTAAGAAAGGAAAAGTCACGGGGTAAGTGCGGGGCACAGACGGCACTGTACGCGGCGTGTCTCTGCTCCACAAAGGACGCATTATATCGCAATAAAACTTCCAACAGCGACCCTAAGGGATATTTGTGATCGATTGACGGAGTTAGATTTTTGAGTTCTGGATTTTTAGAGAATTTACAATTTTAGAAACTGCGCACTGGAATTCACAATGTTTAAAATTGATATACATAGCTGAAGTCGGCTCAAAAGAGAAGCTTCCGTCAGTTCGCATCAGATCCCTTTAAGTGTTTGCACAGTGGTAATAAGCAGAAATTTCTGTTAGACTTTTACTTTTGATTCTTTAGGGATTCCACGAGCAACTCTTGATTGTACCGTACGACACAAATTGTCACGAAGGCAGCCAAGACGTTTTTCACCTCCGTGACGATCACCACGGCCACGTGACGTGTGCAAGTATGCGTCAACATTCGACATTTGATTTCCGGTTGGCCTTCGTGGAAACACGGACGGCTTGTGCTTAAGGTCTCTATTGTTTAGCTGATCTTCTTCCGCCATCACCTTTACTCGGTTTCTTCACGCTTGGTAGGTAAACATTCGCTGATTTGTCAAGTGGAATGCAACCTTGCAAGAAATTCGAAACCGGTGTCAAACTGAGTCAGACGAATTCTCTCCCGGTTGCCATCCAAATTCGGATACATGAAATTTTGAAAAAAGGAACGCTATTTAATTCAGTTTGGATCTAGGAATCCGGATTTGGATTTTACAAAAAGAACGTGCCGTATTTCAGACACATTGCGTTTTGCAGCAGAAAAACAAACCCTTTTCGTTAAATAAAGGTAAAAATACTTTTACAGGCCATCGAACGCATTTTAAGAAAAACTGTATTGTCCCTCCTCCTAATTCTTAGTAATACTAATATTTAGTTGCATCTACATTGCCTATAGGTGTAACGGCCGGATACAAGAAGTGTACCGAGTCGTTTTTGTTCAGCCTCTTAAACTCTGCAGGAGTCGCACCCATCAAGATGGTTCTTAAGGCTGGACAGGAAGGAAGTGCAATTTACTGTAACAAGAGTTATGGCCCGGTTTTTGGTGGTGGTCATGATATTTCCATCTATAACGGAGCAAACGGTAACACTAACAGTTACAGTAACCTGAACAACACCTACGAATGCCCTCCCAACTACACGTACAACACCTTTCTGGCTGGTGGTCAAAACTTCAAAGTGAACGAAATAGAAGTGTTTGGTTATGAAAAATAATAATAACAATGTCCACTTTAACTGTCATGCCTAACTAAATAGATGGCTTATAGGCATGGTAAATTAACAATCAGGATTTGAGAAAAATTCCGACGTTCAATTATTGCAACTGAACGCGTAATTTCTATTTTGTTAGATTATTACCTAAGTTTCACCTATCGTTTAGACCCTTCGCTGTAAAAAAAAAAAAAAACAAGTTCATTTTACCAAAATTAATTAAAAGTCATTGTTATAAACCAGAATGTATAAAATATAGTAAATTCATTTTCCGTGCTGTGTAATTTTTTATTGCACGACGGGGGGATATTGGGAGAATTGATAAAAAAACTTGAAAGTCACGAGCTGTCCTGGGAACTCTATGTTCTTTACACTCTGTCTTCTTCTCTGTACTTCTGATTCTGTTCTCTTTCTTCTCTTCTCACTCTCTCTCTCTCTCTCTCTCTCTCTCTCTCTCTCTCTAAAGATTGAAAGTCTGACATTTTTGTCACTTTTCTCACCTTTTGCTCTAACTTTTTTTAAAAAAAAATTTGCCAGTTTTTCGATTTGGCATGTTTACGTTTTCGATAAAGCTTTAGTTTTAATCTTTTAAAATGTATTTTTTATGAAAGTTTTACCTGCAAAACGTTTCAAAAGTGCCCTACGTCGTAAAATGGACAAAACTTCGTGTATTTGAGCCGTTTTTTGCGTGGGATACAAGATATCCGGCCATTTTGAAAGGCTATGACCATTCACTCGTCATCCACGGTTCAGTCTCTCCTGGGAAATTTCGTTCCGAAAAGATCTCGTGTAAACGTATATATACATCTTCGTAGGCTTGCAGCCCTTTCCAGACATCAAACAACAGCAGACATTAATTTTAAGCGCGTCCGTAGATTTAGCAAAAACGCACCGCAGTAAAAGACGGCAGATTTTTATCAAGAAGTTGGCAATCCAAGAACCGAATGTTTTCATCTTTTTTTATTATAAGGTTGCAAAAGTGCCCGTTTTTAGTATTTGGGATAAAATTCAGGATATTTAAACCGTTTTTTGTGACAATTTTTTTTGACCAATGCACGACTTGACCACCCTTTACTTCATGGCGATTTCGATGAATTTAACGGTGAATTAAACAGTGGGTAGTATAATCTTGCATTGGGAAGGGTAAGGGCACTTTTGCAACGTAAGTAAATTTTGTGCTATGCTGATGCTATTTGCTCATGCTTAGAAAATTGAGCCACTGATTTATTATGTTCTTATGCAGAAAATGGTCAAAAAGAGTTTCGCGCGAGTTTTGAAGAAACTTTTAGGGAAAAGAGGTAGGTGTGATCGGAAAGGTTTCATTATTGATAGTTCACAACAGTGAGACAGAGAAAAAAGAAGTTTTTGCCACAAAACTGTTTGTTAGTGATACAAAACACTGTATAATTAAATTAGATTTAGTTTTGATTTTTTAACTTTAATTCTTTTTTGTCATTAGTATTCTTTAAATATAACAATAGTTAGAACAGAAAAAGTATTATTTTTAATCAAAATTATTTTAATAAGCTTCCGAACATTAATTAGTAACTTGTTTGTTTAAACTCTTTCAGATTTTCTGAGATGGATAGACGTCTTGAGCAGTTTGACTAAGTTTGGCTAGGTTAGACTAGGATAGACTTACTCGGTTTACTCAGTATAGACTTGTCCAGGCTAGACTATTAGACTAATCCAGAATACAGTAGGTTAAAAGTAGGCTAGTCTAGGCTAGATTATAGTAAACTGGACTACGCTGTAGGCTAGGCTTAGTTAGACTAGGCTAGACCAAGTTAGACTAAGCTAGAGTAGGTTGATGTAGGCTAGATTAGCCTAGTGTAGGGCAGACTAGACGACTAGATAGGCTGGCTTAATTTAAGTTAGACTAGCCAAGTCTCTAGCCTAGTTTATATAGGCTAAACCAAGAAAGACTATTCCAGAATATGATAGTCTATAGCCTATATTAGGTCAGACTAGGTTAGGCTTAGTTAGATCTAGACTAGGCTAGTCTAGGAAAAAGTTTGACTAGACTAGACTAGGTTATACTAAGCTAGACTAAGATAGACTAGCCTAGATTAAGGTAGCCTAGACTAGGCTAAACATATTCAGTATAGGCTAGCCCAGGCTAAAGTATTAGCTTAAACTAGACTAAGTTGGACTACGCAGGTACAACTTGGTCTTGGCCAGTCTAGCCTGTTCTAGCCTAGTCTAGTTAAGTCAGCATTAGTGTAGTGTGCTTTATCCTATATTAGTCTAGCAAATTTGTCTAGTATAGATCAGCCTAGTCTAACTTAGAGCAGTCTAGTCTGGGCTAGACAAAGATAGACAACTGAAGGCTAGACTAAGTTAGTCTCAAGTAAACTAAGTTAGACTAGACTTGTCTAGGCTAGACAGAGTTAGACTAGGCTAGTCTAGATCATGCTAGACCTGGCAAGACCGCAATACTCTAACTTTGTTGGGAAAGTGTTGTTTGTTTCTCCCTCAACGATGATATCTTATCATATTTTTTTCCTGGCCCCAGTTCTCGAACGTTTACCAGCCCCTCTTTGTGATCCACCGGACTAACCAAACAGAACAAATAGGGACTGTTCGTAGTTTAGTTCTTATTCGTTTTCCCTTTTGAGAATTGTTAAGCTTGTACATCTTTCTAAATTTTCGATGGTGAATTGACGATCTAATAGACGTAGCTTTTTCAGTTTTTGAGTAAAATTCTATTTTAATTTCATTTCGTTTCCATTTCGTTTCGTTGATTATAGTAAGCCACATACTACATTATACAAACAGTTGTATGAGTAGAGATATGATGTGAGGTAGTGTTAACACTGTACGTATACGTAATAGACAATTGATACAATAAAACGTCAAACCCCCCAAAATCTCCCGCATTTTGAAGTTTGGCGTCTCTGCATGCGCAACTCGTTTTGTTTCACTCATTCGAAGTAATAATGGAATCCATGTAAAGCCTACATTAAGTTATATGGGTCCAAAGTTAGCACATTCACAGCCGTAATGGAAAAATTAATAGCGCTGCAGTTTGAATAGTGTAATTTCTTCAGCGAAGCAGATTGTTCAGCTGCTGCCGTGGTAGACTATACAGTAAATTGATTTCATGTCGAAGACATGTCGTAAACATAGGTCTGACCGACATCAGTGTATACGTGGGTGCCGGTCGAATCGAATAAATTCGAGTAAAATAGTGCACTTCTATATTCAACACCTTTTTGAAAACAATGCTACCTCAGAATTTAGGTCGCTCCAACGCTTTCGAGTTATGAACTTTTGTCTTCTTTACGTTCTGCATCCCTCAACACTGCTTCGGCATTTTTCCTTCTGGAGAAGAACAGAAGTAGAACGCAGCTTATAATCTCAGCAAACAGCCTCTCCAGAAATCCAATGATACAGTTACGGGCACATATCCATATTAAGAACGCCGTCACTGCAGCTACAGCAATTCCGAAACAAACATCTAGTGACCCGAGCTGCATAGTTTAGTTTTATACTTGTATACTTGTTATAGGCTGGCGACTCTCTTCAAATAAAAAATTCATATTTCGAAACACATCACCATATGATAATCATTCGTGAAGCGATCAACTACGGTTTGAGTTTCTGCCAGTCACGCTTTCAGCTCAGCTTGACGTGACAAAGCCACGCTCTTTCAAATATATTTTTTGAACTTATAAAAAATGTTGTGAGATCAAATTAATTGCCCTTCTCTCTCAAAATATGTTTGCACAAATTCTGTTTTAACCAGTAACCACGGTGTGTTGGCCCTGGACCAGAAGATTTCTCTCCCAAAACTTTTTATGTCAAAATAAGCAACACAAATTTCTTAACACTGCCGCGTCAATACTATATTATGTTTTCGGTTTGTACTTGCACAAAAGTATTGAACTTGGTTATCTGTCCAAGCATGTAAAGTCAAATGTAGTAACTTAATCCATTGGATATAACGGCAAAGATTTTAGGTTATTTAATTTATTTTACCATACTGTGTAAATGGGTCTTTCAGATGAAATTTGAATAACTTTTATCCAATTTTCAAGTTATAAAAACGTTTTATCCAGCAGCGAACAAATAAAGCTAAGTGAACGGAAATATTGTTCCTAATGATAATAATAATAATATCAATAAAAAATATAAACAATGATAATGATAATAGCAATGAAATAATAATGTTAATAATAACGGTTTTATCAGTTCAGCTTTCCATAAGATGGCTCTTGATCTGAAATATTTAAATGTGGGTATAACTATAATGTAAAAAAAATTTTAGTACATAAATACATATACAATAATATCAGTATTAAAAGATAAGAAAACTTACAATATGATATGATATGATATGAAAGGTATCTGGGGTATAACATACCTTATGTATATGTGTATTAGAAAAGTGATTTTTAATTTTGTAATGAAACGTGTGAATGGGTGCCGGGAGAAGGTTAAAACGCTTCGCTGCCGATTTCTGTCTTCATCGGAATAAATATTCCTGGGGCTGTACTTGAGCGTAAAATTACGCGCGTTT
>JANVCF010056671.1:0-24743 GCA_025388745.1 Hydrozoanthus gracilis
TCACTTGACCAAGATGTCAAACGATCAACTGCTTCCTGTAACCGTCGCTCGCAATCCTTAATGTGCGCAGGTTTATCTGTTGTGTAAATGGTGGTGGTCATTGACCTATAGATTAAATAGGACCGGCCTGAGCACACTGCCCTGATGTACTCCAAAGGTTACATAAAAAAGGCTCGAGGTTTTGTCATCTATTTGGACAAATTGTCTTACGGCTTGTTAGGTAGCTTGAAATCCACATCAAAAACGACCTCGAAAAGCCAAGAACGTGTAGTTTCTTCAACACTATTTCAAAAGCAACGTGTCGAACGCCTTCGAAAAGTCCGCTAACACTGCCATCGTCACTTCGCCGCGCTTCATTGCACATACTATGTCGCCTTTCATAGCGAGTAGAGCGGTGGTGGTACTATGTCCCTTACGACAGGCGCAGACAGTGTCCTTTAAGACTCGAGTAGGACCAGTAGATAAAAATTGTTCCATCTGGCCTAACGCCAGGCGCTAATATATCTTTGAAAGGACTGGTAGGATGGAAATCGTTAAAATTGTCCTTAGGGGCTGAGCACTTTGGTATGGCACTTATGCGGGCGATTTTCCAAGAAGACGGGAACATTCTGTTAGAGATGAAGTTATTAAGGATATGGGTGAGTGGAGAAGCAAGGTGATCCGCCACGGTCTTTATAAATTTAACCGGTATGCCATCAGGGCCGCAAGAACAGTCAGATCGTAGCTTTTTCAGTTGGAGGAGAACTTGTACACGAGACACAGGGCTTAGAGCAAAAGCACTAGGTCCGTCTTCGGGAAGAGAGTCTATCAGTCTCCGAATGCTGTCTTGTGACGTCGCGGTAGCACTAGTCACACGCTGGGCAGTTGAGGCAAAGTGCGCGTTCAGCTCGTCAGGATTGAACCGTAGTGGCTGAGGATTCGGATGAAGGATTTTATGGATCACTTTCCACACCTCCTTGGGTTTTGTAGAGGACAATGCTTTATTGTAGAAATCCCTTTTCGTTTTGCTGATGTTGTGTTTGAGTTTGTTTCGTTTGTCCCTGTACATTCTCCAGATAGGGTCACTCTTGTCTTTGCGCGCCTTTTTCCGTAAGGTGTGACATTCACGCTGAAGCTGCTGGATATCCAGATCTTTCATCCAGGGTGCGGGCGGGTGCGTGACCTTGGTACGCCGGAGGGGAGCGTGGCGATCGATACACTCTCGGATAAGTTTGTTTAGCAGGTCCAATTGCATTTCCGGCTCATCCGTAGAAAACACCAAACTCAGAGGGAGTTGCGCAAAGTCCTGTTTGAAGGCGTCCAAATCGAGGTTGCGCTCGTCTCGGATGTACTTGTACCGTGGGATGAAACGGGTGACACGCACATTTACACAAACATAGGGTGCGTCATGGTCGCTAATATGTGGACAAGGTAACACGTCGGTGAACGTTACCTGTCAAGGCATATTGGTGATAATATGATCGATCAGTGTCTCTGAGTGGAGAGTAGTGCGCGTCACCTTAGTCACGTGCTGGGTGAGGTTTAAAGTCGAGAGTATATCCAGGTATTTACGCACTGGTGGCTTATTCGGACAGAAGAGGTCCAGGTTGATGTCGCAAGTTACCAATAAGCATACCATCCCATGCTACAGTTAAGTCGGACAGAAGAGACTCAAAAAGTCCCGGCCAGTCGGAACAAACCATTACTGAATCTGACCTGTAGACTATACCTAGCAGAAAATTGCTATGCTTGTTTCGGCCTTTGATCTCAATCCACAAATACTCCATGGACGGATATCGCTTCTCGATGTCAGACCGTCTTATGAATTCAATTGATTCCTTGACGTAAGCCTACTTGAAGTAGCTGAGACATGACTTTTAACAAGACCCAGAAGAACTGGAGAGAATAGCATATTATCATGATGACAACGATAATAATACTGAAACTTGATTAACTATAAATAATATTTTAAAGTTGACCCTAACATACAGACCATTCGTTACGCCTGATGTGCTAATTAAACCAGGATAAGCATCCTAACATTTGTACCGCTAGGTAATAAATATTGAAACCGAAGCTGTTATGACACACAGAGAACCATCAAAAGGTAAGCAAGCTTTCAAAATGCTTCCTTTACGTCTTTCCTCTAGAATGACAATCTTCATATATCAAAACCACACAATTCAGAGAAATTTACAGATCCGGAACGTCAAAAAATGTTTGCCAGTCGCCTTCTTGTTTTGTGTATGTGGCGCGAAAATCAACGTGTGTCAAAAGGAGGCCAGGCGGCCAAGCCAAATAATTAAAACGGAAACGGAAGTGCCGTGGCGGTTACAATAATTACAATGAAAATAATACTAACAATAAGGATAAAAACAACGACCATCATCACCTCAACTCAGAGCTTGAATCATTCTGCAATACAAGCCGAGTAGGTACAGAGAACTATTCATATTGTACCAGGAGCATTGTCGCACTGTCTTTCTTGACTTAGGGATACACAGCAGGCTTTTGACAAGTTTTTTTTTAATATCACTTTTTTTAAAATTTTTGAATATGTGGAACTGTTCGAAAATATCTTTCGATATTCGAAAACTCCATGTTAAGATGTAGTTTAGTTTTTGAGTTATAGCGAAAAACATAATTTGGTCAACTGAGACGAGATGTAAAAGCGTTGACAGAAGAGCATAGTTCCAGGCACAATGCACACAACAATTTCGTCACGGTGTTTGGCTTCTCTTTGCCCTATAACTGTGATCATCACGAGCCTCTCCGCTCATGTTTCCGTCTTATCTACAATTTTTGGTTGTCAAAAAAAATTTAGTCGGGTAGAAGTTTATACATAAAGTCCATACGAGACGAAATTTTAAGCCACATAGCGGCTGCGCTTTCCAAACTCCTGTATGAAACCCAAGTTGTTGCTGTATCATGTATATGTACGGAGCGACAATATTCTTCGAGTGTTTGTGTTGTTGCATGTTTCAAAGTTGCACACAGAAACAACCCTTAACTCTTAAGGGAGCTTAATTTATGCAATTTTGTAATGTTACAACCGCGAAAGCATTTTAGGTAACTTGACATAAATTCAGCTAGCTCCAACTACTTGCCAAACGATTATTGGCCACAAGGTGAAGAAGGTGTGAACCAGAGTAGACAGTTCTGCCGGGTAGAAAACTCGTCTTTTCTCGAGTTCGATTTTCAGCAAAAATTCGTGATTTCAAGAAGCTTATTCTCCCTTTAGTATTTTGTCAGTTCAACTGAAATTTGGAACAGTGTTGAAAAAAAGTACCCCAAGTCCAAAGTCGTGTCTCAGTTTTTCTTTAAACCGTTTGCTTTTTGAGTTAGAAGGGTTTTTTTCGAAAAGTTAGCGAATTTTCGAAAGTCAAACTTCAAAAAACAACAACGTGTGGTAAACAAATTGCAACAAAACACAGCGGTATTCGCCTTAACGCGCGCGAAAATAAACACTTTGGGAAAAACGTGTAGTTTTCCAGAAAACGGTTCTTACTTTTTTAGAAAAAAAAAACTGTGAAAAAGAAATGCAGAGTTTAAAACTCTGTTCTTTTACCTTTCAGAATATGTATAACGTTATGCTAAAAGCGCGGATTTAGTATCTTAACGGCCGCAATGAAAACCAGGACTCAAAAGTCTCCTGTGGGAAAAGACTCGTCAAGGGTCTATTTTGGAATCATCACAGACTTAGTATTAAACTACCCTTGAAAGGCCGTCTTTGTTAACTAAGTTTGATCCTGCTAACCGATCACTTTATAGAGAATGTACATAAGCTAGATAAGGGGGGAGGGGAGAGGATGGGGGGAATCAAAGTTTCACACAGACCTTTCTTGCCGTGGACGCTAATATAATAATAATAACAACAATAATAATATTGATAATGATGATGATGATGACGAATCTGCTGAAACCTTGACGTTTTACAATACCCACCCTCTGCTACAGAGAAACTGATTTGCTTTGTTGCACTGGACACTTTGTTACTGATCTTCACCTTTGCAACGTGGCTGAAAAGATCAAAATAGTTGATTACTACAAATATTATGTAAAACACTAAAGACCAGTTCTGAACAAAAAGCTCACGTTAAGCTGGGCTAACGGCCTAATACTTTGGCTTATAGGAACTTTCCCTGTTCATCACAAATTGCACTAAAAAATTAAATGACAAAACAGGCACCAAAAGGTCCTCAAATGACCTTGAAGTGCTTATGAAGTAAAAAACTCAAACTTTTTTAAATCTGCTAAAAATCCATAACCTTTTGGTGAGTTTTATCCAAACTTGGATCTTGAGGTTTTCTTCAGAATGGTAAAAATATTTCGTTGTCATGGCAACAAACTATGTACCCAATTTGTACAAAAAGTTTTCAGTTATTCCAAGAGCTTTCACCGAGGCAATTAAACCAAACCTTCGTTTTTCTTTCTTCATTTACATGGTAAGAAGAATAGAAATTATGTTTTAATATGTTGCACAACCTCTGATTTAAGGAAAAAATCTCATTAACTTGGAATTCTTATCTGGAGCCTGGAACCCAGTTTGTTGCTATAACAAAGAAATTTAAAAACCACTCTTAATAAAACCTCTAGATACATCTTCAGTCCAAGTTGGGACAAAAATCACCCAAAGGTTATGGATTTGCAGCAGTTTTCAAAAAATAAAAAAAACCTGCGTCATCAGTTGGAAACATCAAAATGTTAATATCTCGAGAGCCACAACAGATTTTAACAAAAAAATTTTCATTGCTATTTGTCAATTAGCAAGGTCTATCCACTGAGGTAATAAAACTTTTCACTTGTTTTTCACAACTTATTGAAGTGTGATTGTTACAGAGTGTGTAGAAAATGCATGCATGCTTGCCCAAACTTACTGCAAGAAAAAAGTTTAAGGGGCAACGACACTAGTGGAAGTGAAGTACTTACAGTATTGGGGGCATGGACACTAGTGGAAGGGAAGTACTTACAATATTGGGGGCATGGACACTAGCGGAAGTGAAGTACTTATAATATTGGGGGCATGGACACTAGTCGAAGTGAAGTACTTACAATATTGGGGGCATGGACACTAGTGGAAGTGAAGTACTTACAATATTGGGGGCATGGGCACTAGTGGAAGCGAAGTACTTACAGTATTGGGGGCATGGACACTAGTGGAAGGGAAGTACTTACAGTAATGGGGGCATGGACACTAGTGGAAGTGAAGTACTTACAGTATTGGGGGCATGGACACTAGTGGAAGTGAAGTACTTACAGTATTGGGGGCATGGACACTAGTGGAAGGGAAGTACTTACAATATTGGGGGCATGGGCACTAGTGGAAGCGAAGTACTTACAATATTGGGGGCATGGACACTAGCGGAAGTGAAGTACTTACAGTATTGGGGGCATGGACACTAGTGGAAGGGAAGTACTTACAATATTGGGGGCATGGACACTAGTGGAGTTGAAATACTTACAGTATAGGGGCATGGGCACTAGTGGCGGTAAAATACTTACCGTTTGCCCTGAGTGAAGGTCTTGGTCTTGGTCGCAATACCAGCTTGAAAAGAACCGTCATCAAAGGCCCACTGGTACGTTAGCCATGCCTTGTCGCTCTAAAGATAATCAAGGACCATAACAATTGGTTTTTCACAATATTCTTCATGACTACCACTACAAACTCAACAAAGAAAGAAAAAAAACGTCGAAGACTTTTCTTTACTAGGATGGAAATTGGGAAAATATTTTAGTTACATGAACGACTCTCTATAGTTTCAATACCGTTTGCACGAGCACAGTAAACGGCACTCGTTCTAAATTTGGAGGGATTCCAAAAGGTTGATAGTAATAATGATTATGCTTACTCACCGCAGTGTAACCAGTCACAGCGGCAATGAAAACAACTGGTTTGTTGACAAATGGGTTCGAAGGAGAATACTGCAATGTTATTTTACTGGTTTCCAACAATGCTGTGCAACGAGGAAAAAAGAAGTTGGTAAAGAGTACCGCAACAATCATTGTCTTTGATTTTAGCGTGGGATACCTGTGGCATTTCACACTGACGCTAGCAATTCTGTTAGCTAGCAAGAGATTGGGAAGCTGCACAAAAAGCCCGAGAGGTAATCGACAGCAATCAGGGGGGTCGAGATTTTTTTACAAATGAGGAAATAATCATAACAGATTGACTAGACTAGATATTGGATGAGCAAAATACAAAACTAATTGGCAGAAGCAAAAACTAGCCAAGCGTGCTACTATAGCCTGAGTTTCATACTTTGGTATCCCACACATGTCGACTTTGTGTTTAGTTTCCTAATTTCTTACAGGTTGCAACAACTCTACAAAGCACAAAAACAAAAACAGACAAACTTCTCGTAAATATACTTATCAAGGGAGTGTATGACAACTGAGTGTAAATAAGGTAGTTATGGGTTATTGTTAAGAGAAGCTCGTGCAGAACATTATGTCAACAATATTTGCAATTGTAATTAGGGCTGGAATATTTAAGCATAGTGATTTCTATGAGTGCCATCGAAGGCATCTCAAGTTTTCACCGAAATTTAATACGCTCATAAAACATGTAAAATGAGGATTGATAACGCTGGTGATTAAACGAGACACCCCTCCCTGGAAAGACTGTTTGTTCAATGTCTTTATGAGTTTATAAATCTAGTTGCATGCGGTTCACTGCAAAATGATTAAAATACAATGAGATCTGACAAGGGCTTACTACTACTGCTACTGCTACTGCTACTGCTACTACTACTACTAACCATTTATTTAGCGCCTTTCTCCTAAAGACCCAAAGTGCTTTACAATATATATGTTAGTAAAATAGTAGCTAGTAAGAAGTAAAGCAAAAAACAAAATTTACATATATCTGATAAAAAGTAAAATCAAGTAAAATAATAAAAAATGATAAAATGTTAACAGCCCCCTCTTCCTGTAAGTCATCAATGACGCCATCAAAAGTCTGAGGAGAACGCTTGTAAACAAACAGCTCACCTTGTACATGCACATCAAGCCTGGTTAGAAGGGTGCTCTTCGTGTTGTGTGCGGTTACCATGAGAACAAAATGGCCGGCTCTGCAAAACAAGTTGGTCAGTAAGTAAACAGGTTTTGCCCGGCTACAATAACAGAAACTCCAAATCAAAAAAACAGAAATAGTCGATATCACACGGGGGCGGGAACATATGAAGTTGATCTTGGAGTGGAAAAAAGAAGTTTCACGAGTTAGTGTACGTCACTCGTATCCCGGATGTAGCTTCGTACGAAATCTACGCATGGCGTATTTTACAGCAAAACACTCGAATCTATAAATAAAACTCGATCAAGTCACAATTGCATTCGAACCTCTAGAGCGATTGTTTAAGCTGGCATGAGTTCTATATGAATCAATAACCAAAACCACAAAGGCTATACAAACAGGTAAGCTCGAAAATTTTAAAAACATACTGATAATTACATAATAACTACAGAACACTGGTATATAAAAATTACATGATGGACAATTTTAAAAAAACGCATTATTGTATTCTAAATTTTATAGTTAAATTACCATACACTGCCCAGGCCCCCAGCAGCCTAGACACAGTTCAAGACAATAGCGAAGGTTGTTTACCTGGTGTAGCGGTGTTGTAGTGTTGCGTACTTGGCGCCAGTTCCATTCGTGACTTTTTTATCATATCCCAGGTCCCAACTGTAGATTGAACACAGTTAAGTACAGTAAATACACAAGTGGAATATTTCATTAAAGTCGCTATAAAGCTTATTTTTTTAAGTTCCAGATGAAAAGTAGAACGCTTTAATAATAGTAATTTTCGAAAACAAAACCTTTTCTCTCTGTTCCTGTTACATTTTTAAACTTCAAGCGTGCTATGATGACGTAGGCGGAGACATATGACGTAGCAAGAGACATGAAGCAGAGACAATCTTTTCTGTCTCAAAACACTGGATTCTGGCTACAATAGTCACATTGTTATAACTTCAATCAAAGAATTACTCCCTTGAAATTGTTTGAAATGAAAATTTTATGACGTTTTTTTAACAGAAATGAATTTTTTTAGACAAAAAATAACACAACTCACTGCTGCTATGTCAAAGGTTACCAGTCCCGGCCTGCTCGGTCAAAATTTACATTCCAATCTTTTTTTGATTAAGAAGCATACTTAGACGTGGAATTTTTCTTTGGTTATTCGAATTTCGAGTTCACAGATAACAGTTTTAATCCAAAAAGTAAAAACTTAAGCTTGATAGGGACTTTAAGAAACATTTTGATTAGTAACATTGCTAACCTGCAGCTGCAGAATGAAAACAGTCAAGTACAGTTGCAGTATTACACAAGAAAATGTCATTGAAATCGCTTAATACTTTAAGAAGTGCTACTGAAGTCATTTCTGTCACTGGTCTTTTTACAGCTCTAAGAGTTTTTCCAATATTAAATCTTTTATTTGACTGTAAATGGTAAAAGTACTTACCTGACCAGTTTATTTCCCCTAAAATAAGCTTTCAAATAAGTGCAATCAGTGCAAAAAAACAAAAAAACAAAAAATGACAATTTATGAAGTCACATGGTTTGAGAGGACTCCAAGCTGCTCTGGCCATCAGCCATGCATGCAAACTTCACCATGGTCAGATAAATTTGACCGGGAAACCGAGATTCATCTCGCGCCTTTACAATTATCTGACATCACACATACCTAATAAGCTTAAAAAGTTTCGCAGCTTTTGCATTTCGTCTTCGTAAATTTACCTCTAAATCTACTTTCAAAACCAGTAAGCAGAAATATACGGGTCAAACTTTATTCTGAGGTATTTGAGGTATTCTAAACTAGTTTGAAGATTTAAATTAAAGTATTGGAACAACTCGCTTTTTTTAATAAATTATAAAATCAAGACGTTCTTACCGGAACACTATATTAGGCAAATATCCTTTGCTAAGAGCTGCAGTGAAAGTCACAGTGCTTCCAACACCAATGTATAAACTCCTGTTGGGTGACTTGTTGTTTGTCACTGACAAGCCTCGTAGGTCTGCATAAGCAAACAATTAAACATAATTTTTATTCTAGATCAAACTTCATGTTTTCTCCTGTAATTTGTCAATCAAGCTTCAATACTCCAACTCAAAAGAGGTAAACTGCACCAAGACTCTATTCGAATGTTCAGACACAATAAATACTGTACGTATAAAGCAATTAATTTTCTAAATCGAAACATGTGTAGCAAATGTAATGATCAAAGTGAATAACTGCAAAAACTTTAAAACAATTATATATTCCGAAGATTTTGCTGATCTGCAAAATTTTGGTCAAATTGACCTGATAAAAGCTTTGAAAATAAATTAAAAACGTGAAAATCTTTTAAAACTGAAATTTAAAAAACTAAATTTCCGTACACTAACTGCGACCTTGATCAGAGTACAAAACCTCTGAATACTCTTTTTTAAGTTTTAATTTTAAATGCTTACAAGAATTTTGCCGGATAAAAGCTTGGTAGACCCACGGGAGTTCTTTTTTTTCATTGATTGAATTTCTGTCCGCATGAAAACGCAAAGTCTCTAATAATTGTCTTTGCCTTAAGTCATACATGTTTCTTCTTTAATTTCCGTACATTTTGGAAGGTTATCATAGTTAGTTTTCTCTGCGTGTAGTTTTGTTGCCAAGGAATTTTCGCGGCGCGCGAGGCTTGTGTTCGCTGTCCTGGGAGTTCCAAGATCGTTTTGACTCGCTGCATACTGTAAGTGAATTGTACAAAATGTTTTCTTCAAATCAGTGGGACGATCTTTCGGTTTTCAAAAAAATGTGTCTTACAGTTTCGATAGGTTTAAAACTTGTCCGTATGTTGCTTCTGGCTAAAATTCTAAGTAAGGCACCTTTGACATAAAGAATCAGCAAAATCTTTGGAAATTAAAAAGTACAAAATCCACAACACTGCGTAGCAAAACTTCACTGCCACCGTCACAGTTCTTCCGTACTTACTTTGGACTGGACATGGAGTTAGAACAGGCAAGAAATCTGCTTCATAGCCACCCTTGCAGGAGTCCCCTGGAATCTTTCGATAACTGAAAAGAGTTGACAGAACGTGATAATTTTGGAGGGCAATAAAAAAAGAAGAATTTAAAGAAATTTGAAAATTTTCTTGCCAAAAAAATTAATCTGTGAAAGAGTTTGAAAAAACATAACTTTCAACATGGTTTAAGTTGCATTTTAAATCTTCATATTTGATTGTTTTGAAACAAAATCTTAATAAGAACAAAGTTACTCTAGGTACAGTCCACTTTTAGTTCTATCTGCGCACCCTCGAGTTCGGTTGTAGAATGATCCCTCTGGACAGGGTGTAGGGATAATGCCATCCGTGTTCAGATCTTCTCCTGGAATTACTGAGCAGTCCTGGTCAAGAGAATTTCTTCCAAACCCAAAGTCACTGTCAAAGAAATGGTAAGTGTAAGTCTCCTTCCCTTGTGTGAGTTTATGGGGTTCTTCGTTGATGCTGTGGATCAGCGAAACTAGGATTATACCTCGTTCCAGTGGTAAGCCCTCACTCGAATCTATATATTGGTACATGCCACTGAAGGGCATAAGTACCCTATGATTATTTTTAGGATCGGGCCGAGCTGTACTGTCCTTAAACCCCACAACCAAACTCCCAGCTGGCACCGTAGCTCAGTTGATTAGAGCAACGAAGATCTCTTTCGTAGGTCGTGGGTTCAAATACCACCTGATGGCAGAAGATCTCTTTCCTTGTGTGGGTTTAAGGGATTCCTTGTTTATGCTGTAGATCAGCGATACTTGGATTATATCCCGTTCCAGTGGTAATTAAGGACTCACTCGAATCTATACATTAAAGTTAAGTTACATAATCATAACACCTCAACTAAGTTGGCTCTCGAAAACTCATCTATCAAACTTTTTAGTAAAGTTATACAATGGTAATACTTTTCATTTAGCAACTTTTGGAGAACTCTTTTCCATCTTCAGATATCCATGCTTTGTTGTATCAATTCTCATCTTCACTAATTTTGTATGTGTTATGTAGGGAGAAATTGGAAGTTTATAACTGACTCAGAATGAATAGGTTAACATCCGACAACACAAACACAGCCCAAGCAATCGATCGTTTTTTGTTGCCACCACAGGACAACTTTGTTAATAGCGATTTAATACAACTTAGTGCCCATACAATAAAAACGTTTGGATTTGACAACGTTATGTTGTCATCATGACAACATCGTCACGTCAAACTACTTTCACTATTTCATTACATGCTAATAGAATCGTTCGAAAAACTATTTGCCTTTGGCGCAATAATGAGATAACAATAGGTTAATGAAAACAAAATTAAACTGCACGACAAAAGAACAAAATCAAGATTGAATACAAAGATGGTATTTAGTTACTGTTTAATAATTGTTTTCCGTAAAGCTTTTCTATTCTATTATCTTTCAAAAGTTACGTTCATTGAGATAGTGCTCACTGGCCAAGAATAGCATGAGTGATTTATCTTTCTAAAATGTTGCTGTCACAAAATTTTTGCACTCACAATCCATTAAAATAGAAGTGTTCCAGAGAAACGTACGTCTGACGTTGCAAGCACGGCCCTGTCTTGGCTCTCTAAAACTAATAATTATCATTAATAATTATCGCTAATTTCATAAAGCTTGAAGCAATTTCACCAAAATAATGAATCGTTAATAATGAAAACAACTACTAATTAAAGTACATTCTATATTGCAAGGTAAACAATACTTAGTTTTGAAACCGAAAATGGCATTTATAACACTTTATTCAAAAATTTAGGGTGCATTTCTTTGGGAAAATATAAAACAGGATTGTTAAGTGAGATTACACGGTTTATTTTCCGTGAAAGAAACAAAAAACCCGAAAAGGGGTTAATCGCGGATTAATCCCTTCGAAAGAAACGAAAAATCCAAAAACGGATTTTTCCGGGTGATCTTTCCCGTACAGCAGACGGCTGTTTTAGCGGCGAAGACCACTTACCACATGTACTTTTTTCGAATCTTTTCACAAAGAAATGCTCACCAAAAAATCCGGATTTAGATTCGATCCATTGAATCCTGGTCGACAGCGGATTCATTGGATTCATAATCCCTTTCTGGAATTTCCCAAAGAAACGAAAAATCCCTTTTTGGATTCAGAATCCGGATTCGGATTTCTCCCAAAGAAGTGCACCATTAACCTATAATGATTAACAAAACTTGGCTCTTTAGTCCAACTGAAACATACAAAGGCGTGTGTACTTACCACATGTAATCTGTTCTTGTGCAAGGGCAACTGTCTACTGAAGTGTTCACGGTAAAGTGTCCTGGTACCCTGCAAGGTATTGTCCAGTTACGTACCTGGTACGTAATTTGGCTACCTAGCACACAGCCACTGTTGCCAATTCGACCATCGCTGGGGCTCCACGACATGTAATCTGTTTCAGGGTCGCAGTCTCTTTCTATAAAATTGTTTAAAATAAAAATTTGATTAACACAGTACATAGGAACTGCATTTTTCAGAGGAAAGTCCTCATAGTGTGCAACATTGCAAAAAACAAAGTTTGTAGTTATCAACTACTTCACTAAAAAGCCACAAAAATAAAAACACTTAGTATATACCAGCTTGGCTACACACGTTTTGATTGGCTTAGAAATAGTAGATGTAATAGTAAGGCTGAAACAAAATGGTGAACAGAAGTAGTCGAGTCATGCCCGTTTTGGAGAACGATATCGAAAGAATTACAGAAAATCCCATTCCTCAAAACACCAAGAAGGCAACAAAGTTTGGCTTAAAAGTATTTCAAAGTCAGTAAGCTTCATAACGCTCTGTGATTCAATTAATGAAGTAAATTATTTTTTTTCTTTGAAAACTTTCTTTTGTCTGCAAAGGAAAATTCTGATGATCAGTTGACTTGCTGATATATACTAAAACACTTATCCTATTTCAGTTTCGATCGATAGTGGCTTGATGATTACCTAACTCGCGTACATACTATGTCACTATCCATCCCAATTTAAATAGGATAAATGTTAAATAGTTTTCTGGTAGAATGCAAAAAACAAACTAACAACAACATTGTGGAAGATTCTTTTGCATGGCTACAAAAACAATCTTAGTCGAACAGGCAGAATACTTATCTTTGGAATTCGTCATTATTGTATCAACTCAATCTACAATACCAAATATGTTTTACTTCATCAATTGTGTGTAAATACCTTTAAACTTTGAAAACAACAAAAATTTAAAAAAGTTGACAAATTCAAGTTTTACGGCTGTTTCAATTTTTTTTTTACTTTGTGGCACCATATTGGTCTGAAGCGAGACACACATGCCTGGTATCATCTCGTTGAAACTTTGAAGGGGTCACTTCAAGGAGGAAAAATTATACAAGCTGTATTTGGAGTATTTTTATCATGTGTTTCTCAAACTCAGTAAACCAGTATTTTTAATTTTGCAATCTTTGAAAAACGAAAAACTGATTTGGGGTCAACTATATTCTCTCTAAGCATTATCCTTATCAACAAATAAAATTAATAAATGACGTGAAAGTGGTTTGCATTATTTCAAACCATTAAAATATAGCATCCAAATTGTGAACAGTTAATGAGATAACAACAGTGTGATGTATCTTAAACAAATAAAATGATAACATCAAACAATAACAATTTATAAAGCAATTAAGAATATTTGAGTTTCTTTCACCAAACATTACAAACTGTATTAACTGACCATGATCAGTGCTGTGTACTGTGTACAATATCGAACTATTGTAATAAAGGATTTTCATCTACATATAGATACAAAAATACTAGCATAACACACAACAAATTCTTACTAAAGACTGGGTTCATATCAACAAACACGATGAGCCATTTTGATGTCCGTGGTTCTTTTCCATAAACCAGAAACTTTGACAGTTTTTCTCCTGGCTGAGTGACAACATCCTCAGCATAAAAAAATTTGCTGGATATCTTTTTATTCCTCCACGTATCACCACCATCAACACTGTAGCTGTGTGGGAAATAAATTTTTTGTTGTCTAATCAAAACAGCTAGTAAGCAAATAAGGGCAGAACTAGGAAGAAAGGCCTCCACAAACTAGTTTTTATCGACTAATTAAGACTTTAATCTACTGTAAGACAGGCTACAAACTTAAAAAAACAGTCAAGAAATGCAGTTGTTAGCTAGCTAATGCCAGAGAACATAGGTTCAGTACTTCGATGATTGGTTGAATCTCTTACAAACAAATGAAAACAATTATCCCCCTATCAAGATTCAAGCAGGCACTTTTAGCCAACAAACCTTATTGGGTGAAGGACTGTCGTCCCCTCTTTAACAACATTGGACAGATTTCTTCTTTGTACCAAAATAGGATAAAAAAAAGTAAGTGGTCTACCTATAGTAGCAAGATCTGCTCTTATTTAAAATCCGGAATGATGTTCTCATTTAAACTTAAAGGCCTATTAACCTACAACTTAAACTATTTTTGGTTGATGTGGCAGAGATGAAGCTAATAAATACATAAACGCCAGTCATTATTTTTAGTCGTCATTAAATGCTATCTTTACTACTGTTTCTAAAAACAGTTTGCGACCATCTTGTTTTCCTATGCTGTGACTGTTTGCAAAGCTAACTGGTTATATTATATTCACAAGAAAAAATAAAAGTTTTTAGTAACAGCTTTTTGAAGATTATCAGCACTTCATATAGTATTACTGTTTTGTCCGGTTAACTTACTAAAGTCTCTGTGTTGAACGTCGATATGGAACTGCAACAATCACACCTCCAAAGTTACCCATCGCAAATTGATATTTTCCCCTTTTAACCTAGAACAAATGATTCAGAAACCTACAATAAAACTGCTGCTTCCAAGTACTATGGTCCCGTGCAAACAGATACCTTTTTTTCCTGACAATGTTTAGATAAGTATTTATTTTGTTGTTTCATTTTCCTGTTTTTTTCATCTTGAAATCCATTTGATGGCTAGTTTCACTATGTTCGCCAAATGATTCGTGAAACAATCACATCTAAACTTTTTCCACCCTGTACGGGTTGTGTGACGATGTTGCGGTGCTGCTTTTGTTAGTGGTGTGAAAACAATAAGACCTGTAGACGTCATAAATATCAACTGAGAATAGAAATCCGTTAATTTAGAACAATTTAGAATAATTTAGAACTGCACTGCAAACATGCAATTTTCCATTTCAAGACAAATTCTGCAGCTCCTGTCAAACAATAAACTTACCCTTTTCCAGTTGAAGCCACCATTTGTTGACATGTAAAAATCTGGATATATCTTAAGATTTGTGCTTGCAACACCTGTAAGTTAAGATTGACATAAGAGATGATGCCAGTTAAATATTTGGATGACTGGCATCTGATAGAAAAGAGCTTTTGGAACAGACGCAGGTAATGAGGTAAGGGGTGGGTTGTAAGGGGGCCAGAATCGCACTAATGACCTGATCAAGAAAAATTCTATAGTGATAGAAACACAACCATCACATTTTCTCTCCTATTGATATAATAAGTAAACCAATTTGTAAGATGCACTTGTAGAGAACCTAATTTGATTGGTTACGAGCATTTGACTCGGAAGTCATGAGTGGACAATGGGACCCACGGTCCCCTTCAAGGTTTCCAACTTGGGCCGATGGTTGAACTACTCTCTCTGAAAAAAGTTCTTTAGAACCATTGCAGTTTATAGGGTGAAGGCAGCACTATTGTTTCCTTTTTTGTATAATTTAGGGTTTTGGCTGAAGGAGTAGCTGAAACAAAACAATCAAAATATATATTATTTATGGAACTCCATCAAGGTCCCTTTAAGGCTTCCCTCACAGGGTCTTATTTGTTTTAACATCCTGGACCTAGATGACGTGAAAGTCAAACTGTTTGTAGATATAAGAAAAAAGGTAGAACCTTCTTCCCAGTTAACTTTAAGGTCCTGAATGAAGGAATCAAACCTGGGCCCCACATGCCCGACTGTTTGTTTTGTTCACCACTGTTCCACATCTAGCAAGGTCTATCCACTGACTGAAGTTATAAAAGTCTAAAATTTCTAAAAACCTTGTAAAACTGATTGATAAGGATGAAAGCTACTCACCAAGAGCCATCACAACTCCAGGTACTGATTCTTTAGACATCATTGCCTCCGATGGTGATACATGATAAACACTGCCATACATCAGGTTGAAATGTAACGAGCATGTCGGCTAAAAAGTTTTCAACATTTAGTTAATACAAACACACCAACGAATTGAAATTAGGTAAGTACTGAATATAATATTAATGGAAAGAATTTTTTCTGAGCCTTAAATTTGCGATTTCAATAATTTCTTCTTCAATTATATATCCAAGATACAGACTACCATTATACACTAAACAAGGTTTAAGATTCTGATAAAATAAAATCTTCTGACTTGCAACTCTGGAAACAATTGAACTTTTGCCAAAAGTAGATTCAAGTGGGACTCAACTGAGGTAACTGAAAAAGACCCAAATATTTTCAAAATTTTGGCTCTTCTTTATAAACTGTTTCCAGTCTCTTAAGAAAAGCTACAGATTTTTTTAAACTTCCGAAATGTAAAAGCCATCAAAACTGCATATTATGATAAACCATGATTTGTCAACTCAGCGAATTTGCTCAATTATTGTCTCACAATGTGAATCATTGAAGATCAAATGTTTTGACTTCTTACTGATAGTCTTCATCAGGCAATGTGTAGGATGTCTTGTTCACATTAGAAAGCATCAGATCGTGTTCGGAGTTGTGCCCAGTGTCTTGAGAGGACTTGCCACAAGTTTGACGTCTTTGCACCATTGAAAGCCAAGCCTTGTATATCTCAATGCTGCTGTACCTGTTGGTGTTGTTTGGATGAGCCTGAATATAGCTTCTTTGACTTGTACTAGTATGGTTCCTGGTCTTCACATTTGACATTGCTCCAACTATGGTGGTAGGGCAAGTACAACTCTCATCACCCAAAGTCAGGAAAAAAAGGTGTTGTCAAGCGAATACATTACAGAGTGAAGCACATTATCACCAAACCCGCCAGTAAGGTATCTAACTGAGAAACAACATATTTCAGTTGCTCTTACTTCTAATGGGTACCCTGCTTCTTTCTTGCATAGAGTAACCACAATTGAGACCAGACAAAATGACATAGAAACAGTCCACTGCAGTCCTCTCATTTGTTAACAACCTTTCACAGAAACTGGGCAGATACTTGCAAAACCTAGGTATAATTCGCACAGTTTTCAGGTCTGAAACCACCCTATGGGGCAGATAGTTCCCCCAATGGCAAACAGGACGGAGTTGTGTGCTGGATCCCCTGTGGATACTGGTACAAAGTTTACATTTGTGAATATGGCAGACAAGTGGATGCAGAGATGAAAGAACATGAACGTGACATCTGCCTAGGTAAGACTCAAGGAACAGCAGTAGCTGAACATGTACACAAAACAGGGCACGGCCTTGGCTGGAGCTTCCCTAAGGACTATTACTCTGCCATGGTAGGGAGGCTTGCATGCTTTAGTCAACCCTAGAGCTACGCCAGTGAGGGATGTATCCCCTGGCAGGTTTCAACGAGATGGTCAGGTCGAATGGCAGAAGCCAGACGAACTGCATCCCCTTGATCCGACTTGTGGCAGGCCTTGTCGAATTCCTAATGACCACTATGTGACCACTACCTCGACGAGTGCTGGACAACACCTGCAGGAGTCCAGCACGCTGAAAAAGTCCTTGTCAGGACCCAAGAAACACTTGAGGTTTGAAAGCTGCAACATAAGAACAATGTTCAACATAGGAAAGAGAACAGAAGTTAGATGGGAAGCAAGAAAATTTAAGGTCAGAGAATAGGGAATCAGTGAGTGCAGATGAATGGATTTTGGAGGTTGAGAACCAGCGATAGAGATACCATCATCTACTAGAGATGAGAGGAGGAAGACATACATAGCAGTGCAGTGGCCATCCTGATACTTGTGGAAGAAAAAGGGGCCAGCTTGGAATGACAGGATCATGAAGGTGACATTTTTCTCCAAATACCTCGAGACCACAGTGTTCCAAGCCTACACCCCAACAAATGTTGCTGAAGAGGATACAAAGGATGCCTCCTACAAACAACTACATGCCTTTTTAGAGGAAACACATTCCCACGATTCACTGACTGGGAGAAGGAATCCACCAGAAATTGACATGTTCTGAACGAACTACATACAACAACAAGAATCAAGGAAGCCATATGTCAGATGAAAAACAGAAAATCTGGAGGGGGCAATAAGCCATCACAGCTGAATTGTTGAAAGTAGATCTAGACAGTAACAAACTGGTCTTAGAGGACTGTTGCAACGTGTATGGAATGAAAAAAGGTGCCAGAGAAGTGGAGAGATGGGTTGATAGTGAAGCAGCCAAAAAGAGATCTTGGCCAATGCACCAACTGAAGAGTTATTACGTTCATCTCAGTCCCTGCCAAGTCCTCAGCCCATGCCCAGTGCTAGTCCTTAGGAATAGCACTGGAGTGGACAGCATTCTCGAGGAAGAGCAAGCAGGCTTCCGGAAAGGAAGCGGTACTACGGAGCACATTCACACCCTGCATAACATCATCAAACAACTGAACAAGTGAACTTCTACCTCCTAATTTGATTCATTGATTACGAGAAAGCATTTGACTGCATGTGGTGAAAGTCACTGTAAACCATTTTACGGAGCTATGGAGTTCCGTCAGCCCCATCACAACAAAATCAGAACTGGTTGAGGACAAGGCGTCCTTCACCTATTCTGGGTTGGAAATCACTTTCTTGGGAGGGGTGAAGAAGATTTCAAGGCAAGACTGAGGAGGCCAGTGGCATAAGATACCAAAGACCTGGCTTTTCATCTAATCCTTTCAAGACACAGTGAGCAGCTTGGAACATACCCTTTTGTTGCTTATTCAAGCAAACAAGATCAAAGTCTTATACACATAACCTGAAGAAGACTAGCAGCTAAAATGCCATCGTCCTCAGTGACTCACATTGTGAGACAATCCACTGTGAATAATTTCTTTCAGTTTCGATTTCTTAATCTTATCATTTTCACATCCATGAATGTCTAATTGCATAAAAGTAGGGATGATATAGTCAGAAAGAAGTTGCAGAGTTTTCTCTTATTAACTCCTCTCTGCTTGCCAGTTACTCACAGCATAACAGTAAATTCTGTTTCCGTCAATATCCCTTGTTGGTGAGCGGATTCTCTGCCATTTCCCACCCTTATTATATGTGATGAGATTAAGAAGATGTCGTCTTCCAACTCGGCCTGGCGTTAACTGGGTTGCCACATAAGTGCCCCTTCTAGAGTTCACTTTGTGCACATCCACAAAGGCATAAGGGACAACAGTCCTGAAATAAGAGAAAAATAAATAAAATATTAAAAAAATCTAACTTCTTCAAATTTCTTTCCCACAAAAAACTTTTAAAAAGTTTAGATTTGCTAATACTAAAGGTGCTTCCCATCAGGATTCATCACTTAATGGTTAGAGCATCAATCAACTGCCCTATAGATTACGTATTCAAACTGTTCCAATGTCAAATAGTATTTAAATGACCAACTCAGGTTTCAATATTTCCACACTGGACAATTTTTTATGTGGAATATCACATTTCTCAAAGTCAGTCTGTCAGCAAATACTATTGCCAGCTTATTTTATTTATTTTATTTAAACTTTTACTTAAACTTAATAATACAATCTTAACATGCAGTTCTTAATATAAATAAAATTAATAAAATGAATGTTTTATAAAAAATGTTAAAATACAAGATCTAAATATTTGGGTCAGTTTATACAGAATATAAAATTAAACTGCCTCAATGGAGCTCAAAGATTGAAACAATATATTATTAATCAGATATAAAATCTATCCTTATTTACATTAAATTTGTTAATATTCCCCTTAAATGATGAGAGATGTTCAATTGTTTTAATATCTAGTGGTAGGCAATTCCACAGATCTACAATACAATTAAAAAAGAAAACTTAAAAACATCGGTTTTAAAAATGCTTTTCACCAGTGTAGCTTCACTGTTTCCGATGTCGCACTTTTGTGTCTTAAAATTTACATAAGACAAAACATTAAAATCTATAATATAACCTCTTAGGTGCTTAAAAAACAAAGATCCATCCTTTCTCTTCTATATTCTAAAGGTTTGAGTTTTAGTTTATTAAGTCTCAGTTTTCAGGATGAATTTAGTTGCACGTCTTAATTCCTACAGGCTCAAGTGCAGAGATCCTTTTTTTGTGTAAGGTGACCATGCAGACCTGTGAAGTGTACTCAAACTGTGACCTAACAAACGATTTATACAAAATTATCAATGTTCTCTGATCACATTCATTGAATAAATACCTCAACCATGGTGAGGAGACATCAGTGAAAGGATTGTGATAAAGAACTCTTTCAATCGACAGATAGTACTTTGTACCACCAACATCTGAAATATACATGTGGGACGCGTTCTTCATATGGTTAATGACAACAAACACTTGATCTTCTTCAACATGAAAAACAAAGTAATCCTGCGAAAAAAACAAACAAATAAATAATAAGAGAGAATAGTGTAGAAAGGAACTGAAACTCTAACTATATGGCAATTTCTAAAATCAGTAAAAACAGTTCACAATGACAGTCACAGTTTCCACTGTAAGTCACATGATACCTGGTTGATGAATATTTTCACCTTGTATAGTTTACAGCAACCCACATCAGGCATGTCCCAAGGATTTTTGAAAAGTTTGATTTTGAAGTTCATGTTTACCATTAGTTTGAATAACTTTTTCATGGAAGAAAAACCAACAAAATTCTCAAAAAATAAATTCTTGTGAAAATAAATGCCTACACAGATTCTCATGAAACAAAAAAAAAGGAATAGGGGGTACGATCCATACTATTGGTTTCCCCTTTTTACACATAATCAAAGTTTCTTATGGGCATAACTTACCCTGTTTGTCTTCTCAACATTTGGAAATTGTGCATCAACAAAAGGTAACTTTCCATTGTGTGACACCACCAACTTTATCCCACTTGGACCACCCTACAGAATACATACAAACCAAACCCCTGAGCTATAATTTAAGAAAGACTAAAAATACTGGATGACTTTGGGCACAGTTTACTTCAATTAGTGTTGACTTTAACTGCTTGTTCAACATGTCAATCTTAAATTATTTTTAGCTGATAATTTAAGCTTCTTCTGTTAGTAACAACTTCAATTCTGTAAGAACCAACATTATGGGTTTAAAGTAAAAACATTAAAAAATATGCCGCCCATCACTTATTATCATGCAACTGTTAT
Organism: Hydrozoanthus gracilis; assembly: GCA_025388745.1. NCBI lineage: Eukaryota > Metazoa > Cnidaria > Anthozoa > Zoantharia > Hydrozoanthidae > Hydrozoanthus > Hydrozoanthus gracilis. The sequence continues at coordinate 21,276 of JANVCF010056671.1, forward strand.
CAGTATCTATTACCTCAACTACCAAGATCATCATCATCATCATCGCTTTCAAAATCAAACTCATAATTCTAACTCCACTTTGGATAAGTGTGCACAGGACTGTCAACAGTAATGCACTGTGCTTGAGGTGCTCATGATAATTGCATAGTGACTAACAGGAATTAGAAGGGGTAGTGCATGGAAAATCTGTGACTGTCCAAGATGCCAAGATGGTCTTAAATTCAGAGTCTGTGCCCAAGACTTCAGAATGCAAAGAATGATCTGAGACCAAGATAAACAATGAGAATTCTAAGACAGAGACTTAAAATGCCAAAAGAATTTCAAGTAAAACAGAGATTTTGAGCTCGCTGGAAATGCAGATAATATTAATGCAATTATTGGGATCCGGACTTGAGGGAATATCACAAAAGTTACTCTTGACACAATTTCTTTTAACTAACAAATGAAGACAGAACAAACCTGAACAGTTGCAAACATGTAGTTTTTCATGATTTCAAATTCCTGAACATTGGTCAACAGTTGTTGGGATGTTGTAGGAGTTGTAAACTTTGTCACTTCAGAATAATTTGCCGCTAGGAGAAAAAAACTCAAACTTAACCAGCAAAATGTGTTTATAGTGAAAAACTCACCCAGCCCAAGAGTGACATACCAGAGTCAGAATAAGGTAACTTGTGTTGTATTTTTGATAACACAACTAAAATAAATGGACAATCATCCAACACGGTTCAAAAGCACCCAAGTTGATGGACTTAATTATAAGTATTTACGAGGTTCAAACCATGTTCATGCATAAAACAATTTTAAATAAAGCTTGCAAAATATGTCAAATTTTTTTAAAAAATAGCCCTTAAGGATACACAGGAGACTTTTGAGTGCAGTTTTTCATTGCAGCCATAAAGATACTCAACCCGCGCTACTAGCAAAAAATTATATATATTCTGAATGGTAAAAGAACAAAGTTTTGGTCTCTGCAATCATTTTTTACAATTTTTCAACCAAAAACAAGTAAGAACCATTTTTCTCGAAAACTACACGTTTTACCCGTGATGTTTATTCTCCCGCACGTTAAGACGAATACCGCTGCTTTTTGTTGCAATTTGTTTACCACACGTTGAGGTCAAAAACCGTGTCTCAGTTTTCTTTTTAATTGCTTTGTTGATTAGTTATGATTTTTTGAAGTTTGACTTTTGAAATATAGCTAATTTTTTGACACAAACCCTTACAACTCAAGAAGCAAACGATTTAAAAAAAATCTGAGACACGGTTTTGTACTTGCGAAGTTTTCCTAACATTGTTCCAAATTTCAGACGAATTGATAAAATTTTAAGGGAGAATAAAAGTTTTGAAATCACAAATTTTTGCTGAAAATTGAAGTCTAGAAAAAGCAAGTTTTCTGTCCTGCAGAACTCTTATCACTGTTTGCATAGAGGTGTTTGCTGTTCACACCTTCATCATCTTTTGACCAATAGTCGTTTAGCAAGTGCTGAACATATGTCAAACCATCTAAATATACTTTCGCTGTGGTTGCAACATTGCATAAATTACTTTGCGCGCACGTATTTCTCTTTTTCCTGTGTGCAACGTTAACTTCGAAACATGTCAAAAACCAGAAGCGAAAACATTACAAAAACCGGACCACGTCATCGCACTTAACAAATAATGATCAATATACGCAATACTTCTACATCAACTGCAAGCTCGGATTTACGGGAAGTAATGCTTCAGGAAATGAAAAGTGCAGGGAACGCGGCCCGAATTTTCATCATGTATGGTCTTTACATGTTAAAACTTCTACCCAACTAAGTTTTTTTGACAACGAAAAATCATAGATACAACAAAAAGTGTTTGCTGAGGGGATCGATATGAGTACAAAGACACGGGCAAAAAGAGGTCAAACACCGCGACAAAATCAATACGTTCACACTATACTGTAGCTGGAGCTATGCTCTACCCATAAGAAAATCATATTGTTATCAACATTAGAACTGGTTGATTCAAAAATTTGGGTTTGATAAATTGTTTATCTGAATATGCTTGAAGAGTGCCTTATTTTGACCTCAGGCAATCTCTACATTTAAAAACAAGTAATGGTGTCATTAAATCACCGCTTTCTTGTATGTCAGAATCCGGCGTGTCATGGCAACTGTTGACTGCCTTCATTTTTTGAAAGCTTGCCCCATCAGTATTTCTGTTTTCAGCACTGGCGGTGACCAATGTTTCACTTTGTTTATAATAAGAGCCTCGATCGCTTTCCACGAGAGATTTAATTCTTTCGTTCTTTTACGGATAGCTTTATTGAGTTGAGTCTTTCTCCGCCGTTTGCCAGAGTGACAAAATGGGCTTTGTTTAACTGATGGCATTCAGACTACCGCAGATTGTTGACTGATACTATATACAAATATCAAACTATTTTCAGATGAAAATTTAAAATATATACAAAACAAAATAATCAAAAATAAGCTTTTTCCTGTGAACAAACGACGCGTCAATGAGAACTCGTTGGCTTGTAATGCATGCTGCGTGCAACTTTCGTGACAACAGCGGGATGACGTCGTTCGCTTGAATAAATTATTTTGAGCTTTGACAGATACTGTCAACGGTTTCACGCCTCGTCTCAACTGGCCTTTCGCTATAACTCAAAAACTAAATTAGATTTTAAGATAAAGTTTTCGAATATAGAAAGATATTTGCGGACAGCTCCACATATTCAAAAATTAGGAAATGTGACAATCGAAAAAAAAAATTTGTCAAAAACCCTCCTGTGTATCCTTAAAATGTTTTTTTTTCTTGCTGTCTCAAAACACAGCATGCTATGATGGAGAAATGACACAGTTGGCTTTTGTTTTCAGTAAACTAGCTCATATACCCAATGTCATTAACTAGTAAAAATAGTTGCATATCTCATGTCAATTACTTGTAAGAATAGAAGTCTGTTGCTGTTTCAAAACTGATGTCTCAGCTTCTCAGCCTGTCATATGACAGGCTTGTATGCTCAGTTAAAAACATAGTCACCTAGTTGTGGCTACCATAATAACAGCCTAGGGTTACAAGTCAAACATGATTACTGCTGAGTTGCTGCACTGCTCACGGCCTACACTATGTAACACAGTTCTAAAGTAATATAACATGACATTTTGACTTATTGAGCCACGGGAGGACAGGCAATAGGACTCGAGGTCCCCTTCAAGGCCTGCCACCTGGGACCTACAGTTTAATGTCCTTATCCAAGAAGACGCGAAGGTCTAACCGTTAATTGCAGATGTTGAAGCAAAGGCAGCACCTTCTCCTCAGTTATTTCAAGACCCTGAGTGAAGGTCCGGATTAATAGCAGTCAATAAAAAAATAACAGTCAATAAAGAAAAAAGGCATATTCTTACAATCACTAAGGAGGGCGGGAAAAACAGCCACACGGATCAGACAATTTTTTCCCATCTATTCTTATTCTGGGTTAAAAGGTCCAAACGAACG
>JANVCF010056783.1:0-13156 GCA_025388745.1 Hydrozoanthus gracilis
CCCCCCCCCCCCCCCCCCGCTTCCTTTCAAGGCTTCTAGGGCTAAAATATAATCGAACTAGCTGCCAAAATACTAACCTCTAGCATTGTTTCAACCTTAGAAAATGTGACTGTAGTTATGCATTCAGCAACGCTGGCGTGATATTTCAACATATCCGGACTGCATAGGAGTTCCACCAGATCTTTAGCATCGCGCTGTCAAAGAAAGAAAAGAGTTGAAACCCGAATTTGTTGTTAAAAGCCGCTTACTAATTAAAGAGTATCGGTTTTGTTTTTAACGTATTCAAGGGAAGCGTTTTGACAGAAAAACTTGGAAAATCGTCATCATTGTTTTTTCTCTTTTCAATTGCAATATTTATAATTAAAGATTCAACTAGCTATCAGTCGCCTTTAAAACCACGACAAATAGTTGTTCTTAGTCGTTAAAGATGAAATGACAGCAAAACGCAAATTAAATGGACAGATTTACAAGAGACCAAACTCGGGTACAACACCGATATTTTGGACGAAGATGTCGAAAGGTAAATTTCTCTGCGAGTGCACGCGATGGAAGTCCAGTCGTAACTTTCACATCTGCCTTACCTCTCAAAACCCAAAACTGTGTCACTGCAAGATTGAGACGGTAGAAACACCAGTCAAATTGTTGTTGTGAAAAGAAACAAAAAAACCTTAATACAACTTTTAAGGAAATTGCCATGACTTATAACTAATGGGAGATCAAAAGAGATGAAACAAATGTACCACTTCATGTGAATTGTCACTATCGATAAAGCGTCTAAGGGACGCTTACCTGCTCCAAACGCAAGCTTAACTCGTTTAGCAGTCTAGCGCTCCAAACTTGCTCATACTGCTCAACTTCCCACTCGAAAGTAAGAAGACGAGTCCACAACTGAAATTAAAAAACAGACATTATAATGTTACTGTAGTCGCTTTGATCCTCATTTCAAACATACACAAAAACAAGATAAAAATATTCCTGAATATAATGTTTGAGGACTTAGAAATCATACAATTGCATAAAATAAAAACATTTTGGATCTGCAAGTTGCTCCAAGTTTGCGTTGCTTTTTACTAGCAACTGTGTTGTACTAAATACTGCACACAAAAATTTGGTCCTTTGTCTTGCTTCTTTTGCAAATGTTAGGTAAACAGCCTAAAAAGATTACGATTCCCTATATCCGTCCGGCAAACTTTAGCTTAAAGTCAAGGAAGTACGGCCGCCAACAACTTGATATTAGAGACCATCAGCATGAGACGTTTGTGTTTCCACGGGGGCCATTTGGAAATCAAATATCAGTAGTTGACGCGTACTAACACACGTCATGCGCTTGTGGTGTGAAAAGCGTGTTGGCGGCCTCCGTGAGGATCACCATACCCGAAGGAAGCTATGTTGTACCGTGTTCTCATTCTCACGATAGGCATCTTTTTCATTTTTTACACCATTATGGCAAAATGTTATTGGTTAGGTTCACTGAGATTTTTGAAAAAAAAAACATAAAGAACAGAAGTAACGTGTCTATTACCAAAAACAGCCGCGGTATAGTTTTACCTTCATTTCTTCTTCAATCTTTTTCAAACTAGAACCGGCAGTCTTCTCCGAAAAGTGTTTTCCCAAGCTTCTAACCAGGAAATCAATTAAGTCTGTCAAGGTCTTCCCGAGTGTTGAAAGATTTTGGGTCTTGTCCTTTTCGTTACTGTTCTTGTGACATTTATAAAGGAACGAAAGAAGAATGGACACACTCTTAATGCACTCAAATACTGTGTCAAAATGCTCAAGCTTCTTCTTGTTTATTATCGCAACCAGGAGTCGATAAGCGGCCTCAGCTGTGAAAAAGGCTTCGTCTTTAAAGCACTCGTCGTGTTCTACTTTCCTGCAAGACAAGATGAAAAACTAAGGTTTTACCATTCGATGGGGTTTTCCTTCTTTCTCATTGGCCCAAGGCAAACTACATGACCTACAATTAATTGCATACAAATATAACACTGTCAATGCGCTTCGTCATTATCTCAAAAATAATTTATTTGTCCAAGTTTTCAGCCTCGGCAAATCGTTAACTTGCTGACCACAAACAAATCTTTTCATAAAACTCTCTCTTTACAATTCTGATAAAATCATTCAAGATCTGACTTGTTCTCATCTCTAGCCCGCTACTCAAAGTCCCCGTTGAAGTAAATCGCAAATGAAATTTGTAGAATGCATTTCCCAAGCCAAAATCATTGGCCTACCCTAACTTACAAAAAGGTTTTTGGATGGTCTTATGTATAAATGAGGGAGGCTTGTATCCGGGTTGGCTTATAAACGGAATAAAAGAAATGTTTCAAAACGACAAGATAAAACGTATCTGAGAAAGAAGTTAAAACCAACTTACAAATAAAAAAATGTGATATTTAATAACACACGCAGTATACTTAACACTTATTCCATTTCAATTGAGGTGGATAGTGGCAGAATATCTACTGAGCGCTGAAGGCGCGAGGTGGCTATTCATTAAGCAACTATCCAACGAAATCGAAATAGAGTAAGTGTTTTAGTATATACCAGCAAGGCAGTTCAATGTTCCTTTCAAGAAAACAAAGGGTTTTTAAGAAAAAAAACCCTTTTAGTACTTAATCACTAAGCAGGGCGAGACTCACGCATGAGCAGCCAAACCTAAAACAGTGTTTTGACAGTTTGTCAACTATAAAATGTCGAAAATGGCGTAAAACAGTGAAATTCTTTAGGCTTTTTTAAACGTCCAGTGTTTTCAGAGCAAACTTTTTCAGTATCGTGATCATTATCTGCTATTTCGGAGGTAAATATTGTCTCATAGCTACTATTTCTAAACCAATCAAATCGCGCGTAGCCAAGCTGGTATATACTAAAGTACATCGCCTTATAAACGAAGGGAAGAGAGCGACTATATCCGGGTGGGCTTACATCCGGAATGTCTTCGTAGGCAAATGGATGGGATTATATCTTTGGGAGCTTAAAACGGGGGAGCTTTTACGACATACTTACTTTGACAGCAGAGCAACAATCTTCGCAGTTTGACTGTCAACACTCTCACAGATTGCCGCCCACTGAAAAAAAGGTGTATCGGCACTTACTGTCACGATTTAAAGCGTGTAAAAACCTGTATCTAAAATGATAGTCTCATTGTGCAAACCACATAAGTTATCACTTTAAATAACTCTTTTTTGCCGAGAGTGAGGTGTTTACTTAGTGCGTTAGTTAGTGCTACTAAATGCACAAATAGAAGTACAGTTGCGAGAACATTTGAAGTTTATCTTCGAGTGAGATCGTGCATTCGAACTTTTACAAAATTTAGTAGTTTTGTAAACGCTATCTTGAGCAAAACTTTCACTGATTACCTCGAGCTCATCTGCGTTGTAGTACTTTTCTCGCAGGATTTCTGCAAGGGTTGTATAAACTTCTAGCGGGCTGAAAATTTCTGATCCGGTGACTTTGGAGAAGTCTTTCGCAGGCAGTGCAAACAAGAAAGTTCTCCGTAACAAAGGGTCCAGATTAAACAACGGGATGATTTGTTTTAACATCGAAACTGGAGAACTGTTAAATGTAATAGCAGTAAGTAATTAAAAATCCAGAAACAATCATACAGGTGAATATAACTTTTCGCGTGCTCTGATCGGTTCACTAGTTAACAATTATTACAAGAGCTCGCGTTGGATATGAGATGGTAAATAACAAAAGAGACGCGTTGCGCCGAGTTGGCCAAAACTCACCTCATTTCCAACAAGCGCGAAAGGAACAACTGGTTTGTTAAGTTCTTTAGTTTTCCAAAACTGTCAATACTATAAAATTACATTAAACACGGTTCCAGAACCCAGTTTGTAAAAGACACATTTCATGCTGTTCCAAGAACTTAAAATGCATATGACACGAAATCAGTTACTCAATTTACAAAAAGTATACTGTAAAAAATCCTTGGTTTGCCAAGTTTGAGAAAAATACGATGAAAGTACGCCGAGAATTCTGAATTTTTCCCACTAAAAGTGTCCCCTCCAAAAGACCAACAATGTGACGCAACAGGTCACGTGTGTCTCGCCTCAGTCCATCTAATAAGGTGCTACGAAGTAAAGAGAAAAGTCGAGTTTAAAACATTCGTAACTGCTAGAGTTTTTGGATAGAAAATCTTTAGTTACAGATGTTTTAAAGTCGATTTTGGATGGACTGGGGCGAGACGCACCTGGAACACAGTTTGTTGCCATGACATGCTATTTTGAAGAAAACCTCGAGATACATCATCAGCCCAAGTTTAGCTTTAGTTCGTTGAAAGAATATGGATTTGCAGTAGATATCAAAAAATGGAAATTTGACTGTACACCAAGTTACGTCATCAGTAGAAAACGTCGCGACAACCATGAAAATATTTCAAAAAGGGAAAAAAGGAAATGACTTCCAAATGCAATTAAGAACAAAATCGTATTAAATAATCCAACTTGTACAAATCATTGGTATTTTTGAATCACACAAAAACTACAAATCAGTGGACCATATTTTTTTATATACTTTTAAAAACTTTTCTAAACCTTCATTTCAGTCATACATGTACATGTAATTTAAAGAAGGTAACCATAAAACCTAAACCATAAAAAAAATTTTTAAAAATTCATTCCTATTTCTCACGGTCTACCCAATGAAATAGCGAAGTATTTCATGTCAAGGCCACTGAAACTGTTCAGTTTTTCAAACTAGAACTAAGTAAGCCTCTACGTGCAGTCGAAATGTGAAGATCTGCTACGTACACTAAGGGCCGAGTAGTTGAGCAAATCGTGTGGTCTCGTTTAACTGTGTTCCGGAAATGAACTCAAAGATTTCTTTATGAAATTGAAAACGTCTTCTTGGCGAATCTGATAACTTGATTAACATTGCTTCGTTGTCAGGGACATTTAGCACATATAGTGTGCGAACAAACCTTTCACTCTCACTGCATAGCAAAATAGCATAACTTTATGAAAAAATGTATTAAAGACCGAGATAAAAGAAACGAATTTTATGTCCTTTTAAAAAATCATTACATCATAAAAAACACTTTTTGTGAAATTTTTTTACGCCCCAAAAAAAAAACGGAAACGTGTAACTTCTATAGCAAAACAGTTCACGTGTGAGTTTCGAAAAGGTGTACCGGCATGCCTTATCTATTTCATAAAAAAAAGGTCAACGTTTTTTAACTTATTTGGCAAACTTTGATTTCACTGTGACCAGTTCTGATGATAACTATCAAGGCTAAAACGGCTACTTAAACTTAAAATTCAAATAGAGATATGTTACAGAATTCAAGACTAGCCTTACCACGTCTCCGTGCACCTCCTGTTCCTTGAGGCGTTTATATCCAGGCCCTGTGCTCCCCACCAATCTCTACCTTTTGGTTTCTCCTTTAACAGAACTGATTGGAAAGGGGCCGAATTTCGTAATAAGAAATGCATCAAAGGAATCGCAAGCAGCCACTCGTGAAAGTTGTTCTTCGGTTTGGCAGCTTCGTTACAAAGCCTTTGAATAGCTCTAGCAACAATGCTACGAAAAAAAGACTTTGTCGCGTCATTATCATACCAAGCATTTTAGGCATTATTATGCACGATTTGTTGTCTAACAACCGTATCAACACTGCATAAATAATAAATTTATTATCAAAAGTTTAAGCAATACAGCATTCAAAATAAATTGGTTTCCTATCGATTCGACTTATTTACTTTCTATTTTACAGAAATCTAGACACATGACAAACGTTTTTTTAAAAATATTTTTTCTTGGTCGACATCATCCTTTTCTGATTGGCTAACATAATCTGAATTCCATCAAACGTTCTTTTTCATTTCAGTTTAAAGTACAAAGAAATTGCAAAGAGAAATGAACAGTCCATTTAACATTATGTAATAAAACACTGCAGTACATGTAAGAACATTTTTATTTATCGTTTTTTTGTCTCGTTGGTTCTAAATCTAAGTTAAAGAGTATAAAAGCTAAACTTTATCAAACGTTTATTGTAACCTGCTTGCATCTACACTAAATACAGCCATCATTTCTCTGGAAGATTGTGGAAACTTTTGTTAAAAATATATTTTTGCTCTTATGATTAGCTTACATAAAACTGCAATGCCATGTATAAATAAAGTCTTTTAAGCTAAGAGAGCAAAGGCAAACTAAATAAGAAGGACGTCTTGTACTTACGACCAATTCCAACTTTCAAGGAAACACGTTGCTAAACTCTCAAACTCCGGGCAAGTCCTTGTTACAGGGTCAAAATGAAGAGACATTCCCCGCAAAAGGTCTTTGAGATCTTCCCCGTCTAGACGGATATTAAGAATACTACAAAGAAAAGCAATGGCAGTCGAGGAAGCCAAACGAAGAGCCTGCGTTTTCAAATCATCTTTTTGCGTTCTTCCAGCTGCTTCCAACTGTGCATTCTTGGCTATTCTGGGTTTTAGATACTTAAGTAGCACCTAAGATAAAAAAAATTCAAACCGTCAAAAACTTAAGATCTGCAATAATTTGTAATGTTAACAACGTTATAAGGTCGTACTGTAAAGTGTATTACTTTTACTTTATAGCCATGTTGATCTTACAGTTTCAAATACATCATTATAACAACTAGCGCGAGAAAAGAAAACGTTGTTCAATAAATCCAAGTTTTGGACCAAGAAACGAGTCTTTAACTTGTACAACAATATTTTGACTTTATTTCAAGCTTCAAAGTGAAGGTCGAGGTTGCAATTCCTCGAGGCTTACTGCATAAAGAATTCTAAACCAACAATAAACGAAGGCCTAAAAGCTCTAGAGACCTAGAGAGCTATTCTAAGACGCTAATAAAAGTACTGACTGCGCTGGTGAATATTTTTCAACATGACTATGACTTGAAATAAAGTCGAAATGCTGTGTACAAGTTCAAGACTCGTTTCTTGGTCCAAAACTTGAATTTTTTGAACGATGCTTTCTTTTCTTGGGCTAGTTGTTATAATGATGTATTTACTTTATAGAACCAAACAGTTTTTTCTTCAAAAATTCTTTACCACCTGATGTACCTGGTTCAATTCGGATACAAAACCGGTCAGTGTTTGTTTTGGATTAGCGTTCCACTACTTTAGGTAATAGTAAGTATCAAGTAAGCAACAAACATAGCATTTGAACGTGTTGCGAGTTTCTGTTAGGAGACCAGGTTGCTTGTTAAGTGACAGGACCGGCGGTAAAACAACAGAAGTTTAATTCACAAAGCGTCTTACAAAACTCCCTGGCTTGTCCACAACTTAACACTTGTTTATTTAGGCGTCCCATTGGACTAATCTTCTTAACTTCACTTGCTAAATTTAGTAGACTCTTATTGTGCACTTTCTTATTGCTCCCTTAGCGCCTTCTCTCTCTGTCATATTCAAACTAGCACCGTTCTTAGATAGTTTTAATCTTTATTCCAGAAAAGTCCTAAAGTACTCATATTTAGAAACATCAAATCATACATATGCTGTTTTAAATGTTTATATCACCGTGTTCTAGAATGCTCCGGAATATTACCCTATGAGTAAGCAGCTCTAATGCTTCTGAATGTTTTATGGAAAGTTCCTGAATGTTCTTAATGAAAGCAAAATGTTCTGAAGAGTTCTAGACTGTTCTAACAGTAGTTCTAGAAAGTTCGGAAAAAAAACAATATTTCGAATTTTTTTTGTAGCAAAACATTACCTTTTCAATACTATAACCTCGAGGGACATCAGAACGCATGTACATCCTGTGGTTAAACAGATAGCCTGAGTCCGTTGTTTTTGAGCTACTCATACAGCGGACAACGTCTTGTACTTTTTTTATAGCCTCCACAGCAGTCATTTGCTGCACCTCTTGGCCATCCACACAAAATCCTTCCCAGCGGGGAAGCATAGCTTGAGTAGCAATTTCTCTACTGTGGACGGGATCAGTTGCTTTTGGAAAGAACGGGATCTGTATCATATCAACTAGAGATTCCAACCAGGTTCTCTCTGGAAAAATTGCTGCATCGTACTGGTCCCAGGTTACTAACACAGAAAAAAACAAGCCTTGCATCAATATTGCTTTATCATGGAAAGAACACTGCACAGAAAAAAAGACAGACCACAACAAAACATAGATCTAAAAACTTAATTGAGATGTGAAAAGATATTGTATGCAATGCACACAATTTACACAATGCGATAACGAAGTTTAAAAAAAAAACAAAAATTCGAACCATTAACCTCCACGAGTCGAATCTAAACAAACAGCTCATCCCATTTCTCTACCCATGTAACGCACAAAATGAAACCTTAAGAAATACGACCGCATTTGTCAAATTGCCACTATTTGCGCATTCCAATAAAACTTCCCAATCTTTGTACAGACTGTTAGACAACGAGAGGTCAAAAAACGAATTCTCGATACTAATCTCAGGAATAATATTGACAAAGACGGCAAATAAAGGTAATTGAGTGACAAACCAAAATTATAAACGAAGAAAATGAAAGAAAACTAACCACCAATTTCGCATCTTTCCAATGGAATGTTGAGGCAACGATTTGTTGAATGACTAAAGCCCAACAAATGATCCCATACATAATGCTCGTGTTGTTCCTTACTTCCCTTTAGTACAATGTACTTGTAAGGTATGCAGGACGAAAGGACCTCAATAGGTACGTTAAGCTTCCCTTCCAAGAGCACAAATTTGTCCTGCAGTTTTCTATAAAAAGAAAGCACATAGATGCGTTCACTAATGTTCCTTTATTCCGCAAAATACGTACTCAGATCTGATCAAGTAAAATTTAAAAATAGTATAAAAGCACGTAAAATTTACTTACTTAAAATCTATGACATCCACTAAACGCAATAATATAGATTATTTAAGCTTTGCATGAAAAGAAGAACGGCAAATTATCAACTTTTAGCCACTGTGGTTAGCAAGGTAAGCAACTTTCACTGGGTGGCGCATGGGTAACAGTAGCATTGCTAAGAGGGCCCCTATATCAGCCTCGTGCCTTGCATTTGGTATCTTGCAGGTGGTGTGCCTCGGAAATTGATTTGTACATGAGCTATTCTTGTTGCATGTTTTTTTACAAATAAATGTTTCACCGCAATCTGGTTTCAATTTAAAGTTTTTCATCTTATCACAGGGTTTATATGTCGCGTTTGATTCTCAACTTTGTTCTTCTATGAGCCAGTGTGGAGCTTTTGCGTCTATAAATAGAAAATCATTAAAGCCACGAAAATAAGTTATTCCATTTTCAAAAAGTAAACTATAAAAAACATTGGTTTGCCAAGTTTTGAAACATAACATGGAAGTACGCCAAGATGCGGCGAATTTTGAATTTTTCCCGTTAAAATTGTTCTCTCCAAAAGACCAACAGTGTGACGTACAGGTCACGTGCGTCTCAACTCAGTCCATCCAAAATCGACTTTACAATGTCTGTAACTAAAAGATTTTCTATCAAAAACTCTAGCAGTACGGATGTTTTAAAATCGACTTTTCTCTTTACTTCACTGCACCTTATTAGATGGATTGAGGCGAGACGCACGTGACCTGTGGACCTTTTTTTATTTGTTTTAATCGGCTAAGTCTTTTAGTGATCCACAAAAAAGTAATGACTCATACATATCGTATTATACAAAACTTACTTTACTGGTTTCATCTCCAGAATGTTCTCCATGAATTTGTAAAACACTTCCCCTCCAAATCGCATAAAAACACGGTCTCCATCTTTTTCATTGAATGCGAACTGTGGTGCAAGGATTGAATGGAATATTATGGTCATTCTCGGCCTTTCGTCGTTTTCAAAGACGTCGCGAATGTTTACTTTACCGGGAACACTTCCACTTTCTTCCTCTTTTGCCTCTGTTGCAATTGACTTGGGTCTTGTGTGAGGATCGCCACTAGCTCTAACAGAAATATGTGGACTTAAATATGTATGCCCCTTTTCAAGTTTATGCTTAAATACAGAAAGAAATGTCTCAAAAATCACCAAAATAAATTGCTGACACTCAATTACGTACAACGGAAAGGGAAAACAAACTACAACGCGTGCTATTATTAAAACGTTTTATCCATATTTGTTTAAACTTACGCTGAACCGTTTTTCTTTGACTTTTTGCTCTTTTTTCTCTTTGAGTTATTTTTTTGCTGATTTCCGTCGTATCCTGCTTGTCGTTTCTAAAAACAGAACAAAAACAATGGGAGTATGAAATCAATGCATTTAGAAGTCACGATAGGGTAAATATGTGTAAACTGTACCCTCAGCAAAACAGTAATATAATCCTGAGGAAACGTACAAGTACAAGTGGAAAATAGGGCTGACAAAATTTCTTGGCAAAACCATTGGCAAGCCAAAACACACAAGTTGTCATTTTCCAAGCAAAAGCTGTTTCCTGTATATACTCTGAGGAACATTTCAGATGGATAAACTAATAGTAATAATGTTGGCGAAAAACTATCCAACGTTGCTTGAACATTTTGAACACCATGTCCGAGTGTGTTCATTAAAATGAATCGTGTTAGACAACGTTGAATGAAGTTATTGGTTTGGTTCCAATTACCTGTCCAACATCATCCAGCATTTGTGCTCTACATCAAAAACAAGGCATATAACAACATGTTTAATGTGCTACAGAAAAAAATAACTGCTTGAACTTCCACAACAAACGACGTTCAACGGAATCAAACTTGTTAAACATCGCCCAAGAAGTGTTCGAGGTCAGTGCATTAGTTATACAATTTTCTCTCGATTGAGGTGGAATAGAACACTTCAAAACCACTTCTCCGGCAGGGGATCGATTGAGTAGTCTCTCATGAATCGTTGATCTTGTTTCCAAACCGCCGGAATTATACGAAAAAAAGGCAAGTGGCTACGTTTTCTTACGCGACGTTTTCGGCAAATTGATAGTGCCTGTAGTCCCTTTAAGAAAATTCGGACCACAGACTGACCGTTCCCAATGATAGCTATTGTACTTAATAGCCGATGCGCTCAAAAGTTTTTTTTTAAAAAAAAAGACTATATCTTACCTCTTGATCATGTTTCAGTTGCTTATCACGCTCTGTCTCTTTGACTTTCTCTGTCTTGGTAGTAGGTCGCTTCTCGGCAATACCATCTGCAGAAACTGCACTAGTTCTTTCTTTTTTGGTTGACGTCACATTGCTCCGACTGGTTCCTGAAACAGTAAATATCCAAGAATATTCACTGTTTTGAGAAAGATGTCAGAATGGCGAGGCGTTTCGCGACAATCTCGGAAGATGAAATTCACAAAATAAACGATTGAACCATTCCCTTTTAACACAAAAAAGGCCGCTAAATTTGGTATGTATGTTGCTTTACCCCAAAATTTCAAATTAAAAGTACAAAGATTAAAAAAATGAGCGCGAGCTTTTCTTACTTGCGTTTCAAAATTTTAAATTGACAAATTTGGGTTCAAACTTGACATTCACCAACTCTCATTTGAATTTATTCTACTGACTTATCATATATAATGCTAAAACAATTATCCCCCTCAGTGTCGGTGCCCAGCGATAGATATTTATCTCGTCGCTCTCGGTAAATTTCAACCACTAAGAACCTCCACTTCGGGAAATAATTGCATAATATCAAGCTGATATCAAAGCTAAGATTACTCTTTTTTCAAGTTTTTTAGCTTTGAGCTCTATTCATAACAACGATTTAAATGACCTGCTTGTGCATTTTCTTCAAGATCTGGTGCATATCTTTTTGGTGCACTCTGTCCCAGTAACTCCTCTTTCTCATTCATGAACTTTCTTTTCACTTGATGTTTCTCACTTCCTAATTCAAATAAAAAAATGTTACAAAACAAGTTTGCTGTCATTCAAAATATTTGAAACCAAACAATTAGTCAAGTTTTAAGTCCTCTGTATTGACCCCAAATACTCTATTGCCTATTAGTAATATTGAAGTGGTGATATCGAAAATGGCGCGCGCTGATTGGTCGAGAAATTCGTTCTCTCTCGCTATAATCACCGCTAGGTGGCCAGATTTGTTGATGTTTCGGAGTCGCAAATTGAGCAGTTTAAAGGAAATGCCGTACCTCAAAAGAGTCAAGCTATTTAAACGTAGGTTGGTATATAAAGAAAAGTTGCCTTTCGCGACTGAAAAATGTGTTTTCAAAACAGAAAAACCTGTTACATTTTTCGCCACAAAGAGTCGGCAATTTTTTAAAGTGGCTGTAAGGAAAGGTTTTGTCTTACAGAATGGTTTCAACAACAACAAGAGTCCACAAATGAGCAAGAAAATCGATGAAATGAATAAATGCCTGGCAAAATTAAACGTCTCCATGAGAAAAACTTATGGCAGCAATTGCAAGAAAACAAGCTTTTTGCTATCGATCCGCAGCAACAACTCCTCTCTCGGGTTTGGAAGAGATCTAGAACGATCAGAATCTAGCAAAAGTTCCAAAATCAATATATTTCAGTAAAGTAAACATCATGTCTAATTTAACTTCAACCATGCACTATGCAAAAGCAAGTTAAAAATTTGAAGGGACTATGATAAATGAACACTCTGCTTTTCCAAATCGAGTCATCTCACACTGTGAAACGCGGTAAGAGTGTCCATTTCGGAATTGCTCGTTAGGCTGAATCAAAGAAATATCAAAGCAAATAATCAAATAAGAAACTGAATGAGAAACTAGCAAAGCAACCAAATGAACTTGCCTAGATGGGAATCCTAAATCACTGAGTTGAGAAACGAAGGCCGAAAAAGCAACTATTTTTTACATTTGTGTGCTTGCTTTAATCAAAGACAAAGTTCCTTTTTGGATATTGTCAAAATTGCAATAGTCGATTTGTGTTTGTTAAAGCTATCTCTACACATTGTTATTGTTGTCACTTCAGATGGTGACACACAAGGTGTTTATACCAAAATTACAGTAATGACAGTAATGTTAACGCAACTGAAGTGGAAACTAAAATACAGAAAGTCACTGAGATCTCGTTTTAACTTCATTGCACGCACTTGAGTTTGGAAAAAATCTAAAAAGATAGCTTCCGTTCTTTGATGAAATTTTATGCAGTGGGATGCCGGGCAAGAATCGAACTCAGGACAGCAAGCTGCTAATTCTTCAGTTGAGAAATTCTTTGCGTGTCTTGCTAGCTTAAGAGGCTGTCCACGAGAAAACCATGCAAAACCATGCAGAGGGTGCTACAGGGTAGATCACAGAATTGGCTTAT
>JANVCF010057116.1:0-13151 GCA_025388745.1 Hydrozoanthus gracilis
AATTTTTCTTAAGGTAACTTTAAAACAAAGTATGAACGAAAGGCCAAGTATGTGCATCTGTATTCAGATAACTGGTAACAAAAAGCTTTTCATATTAAGCGCCAGAAGCCCTCTTTAAATCTCGGGCTGAAGGCTAGCTGCAAACTTGCTTTGTTTAATTAGCTCTAGTTTTTCTTCTTGTTCATTTTTTGTTCACTCTGCATAAATTATTGTAACCACTGTATATATTCCACCAACTCTGTAATTATTATTATTAGTCTGATGATGGCATGAAAATTGCCGAAATATAACTTCTAACTTTTAAAGATCTTGTACCAGCTATCTAAATACAGATGCACATACTTGGCCTTTCGTTCATACTTTATTTGCAGAAATTGTCAGCTGGAAAAGGCTTCTGGTATAACTTTAAAACATGCACAGTCATTCATGCACTTGCTATGTCCCAAAATTTTGCACTACATTGCACAAACGATATCACCCACATTAGCATATCCTACACGTCATTAGATTGCTCTGCTGGCAGCACGGTTGTCTTGATGGTGTAGTGGTATCACATTCGGACATGAAACCGAGGGACGTGGGTTCGATTCCTGCTCAAGGCATAACAACATTTTTCTGAAGAAGTTTTCCGTTAAATTACTAGTCTTTATTTAATTTTTTAAACACTGTTTCCTTCATATACAGTTCAGATGCAACTCACACTAAGCTAAGCCAAACAAAGAAATATTTGTTCCTGACCATCATTATTTTGATTTTTTAAAAAAAATTCTTCTTTGTTCTGCTTGGCAAATAACAAATCTACCAGAAACACTTGAATTTAATGAAAAGTATTGCAGTAGGTCAGGCAAGTTTCACCAGGACACAGTAAAGGTATTACCATTGTTATATTTAACAAACCTGAAGTTCAAACCTGCATGATCTCCAATACCTAGAAACTATTTCTTACCTCGTATGGCACATGTGGTTGTTTGGCCTGGTCACTGTCTGACATTCTCACCACTCGCCCTTTGTATGAGTCAGTGTCAGCAAGCTTCATCTCGGCTCTCTTAAGTGTTCCTGTGCCAGCAGTTGGAGTGGCAACTCCAAACTTCAAAGGCTCTTCTTCCTTTATCACTGGTTTAGATTTCTCAACCAGGTTGTATTGTGCTGTATCTACGATTATCGGTAACTCTCCAGAACGCCGGCCTGATTCTTCAAGTTTAGCTCTATTGAATAAATTATATTTAAAGATAAATTAGTCAACATTAAAAGTTAGAAATTTTTTACAATTTTCTTAGCATTATAAAGAATGCAGAACAGAAACTCACTACAGACAAAAACATTCATTCATAATTATTTTCTTTAATAATTTAAGTCTTCCTTAACACAAAATTACAAAACTTGAATTTTGGAGAAAAAAGAGGTCAGTAGAAGGTCTTAATTGTTATTAGCACGAATCAAGTATTATCACTTGATTTTTTATTTAAAGCAAAGGTTTCTATTTTAATAACATTCAAAAGTAATTAATCTGTAAACCGTGAAGTAGTCCATGAATAGGCAAAAAAAAATTATGCATCTTAAAACCGAAAGCAAGGTCTGTTCAAAAAAATCTCTGCCCCAGATATTTCACCACACAGGTAGCTGGGTCTGTATGAAAGACTGAGGACAAATACTTTACCAAACAGTTGAAGAAGATTCATTTAAGTTTTTAAAATTTCATGAAGGACTGAGGTTTTTCCATTGATAAAGTAATTAAGAAAACACACATGATTCCAAAACTTTAATAGTATAGCCACAAAGGATAAACATTTGAAAGCTTAGCTTTTGAATACAGCTCAAATTCCTACCGTAAAGTGACAAAGAAGTAACCTGTTTTGAAAAAGTAGAAAGTCAAGCAAAAATTTTTTAAAATTGTGAAAAATTTCTACAAAATATCAAAAAAGACATTAATTTTATGTTTTGTAACAAATTTTGTGACAGGTAATAACAATTAAAGTATTTAAATGGTATGAGCAAAAATTAAAAACAATCCTTACTTGTCAGGTGAGGGTATATTCTCCCCATAGACTGCATCATAGGCGGGCGGTCTGTTTCTAGGAAAGCATATGAGGTATAGCATCACATTAAAATTGTATTCCATCCATTTTTCATGTATTACATGGTTACATTTTAACTACAGTTATCGTGGTTCACAAAATGTTAGAGTATGAACTTAACTACTTAAAATTTTTTTTTGCAATTTGTTACATACTTCAGTTACATGTACAGATTTTAATATAGATGATTGCCTAACAACTGCTTGTGCAATTTATGACAAACCAAAATTGTAAATGACGAGACAAAGTCATATGATCTAGTAAAAAACATCAGGCATTCCTTAGTACACAATTTTGTCACATACTTAGCCACACTCAGAGCAGCCCTAAACAATAAGATTAAAATTTTTTACTGTTCAGCAGATCTTTTATTTGGGCAACTTGTGCTTCAGCATCCTGCATATTGCTGGTGCATGAAGCATGAGTTAATCTGACTTTAATATAATACAATGGTTATTTAACTAGATGCTAAATATAAATGGTGACACACTATGCAGCATTTGGATATTATTCATTAGTATTTTATGCAATTTGATTGAGTTTTAATCCCTGCCATCATCTTTATCTGCTTTTTCTAGAAGTGAAAGAGTCAGCACAAAAACTGCATGCACAAAACTCTTCAGAACTTAAAACTGACACATCAAGAATTTCAATATTGCTTTTTTACTGGCTAACATCTAAATAATTTATAACTTGGCTAGAAAATAGTAGCTCTTTTCAGTACTTTTTAATTTATGTAAATAAATAGTTTCATTTCTTAAGAACTGAAACAATTTAATGTATTCTTAATGGATGTTATTAAAAACATATTACATTATTATTATTATTATCATTATTATTATCATGTTTGCTAAATATGAATGTCGAATTTCAAGCCCAAACTCACTTCTGTAGCTCTTCCTCCTCAGCTCTCAGCTTATCCTCCTCGACCTTCTCAAGAAGTTGTACCTTGACTTGCGACGACAACCGCTCATCATCCTTTTCTTTTCCATATGCCACAGCAAACTTTTCTCCCTCCTCCGACCCAATCCCTCTTGCCGACACAGACTCCTCCACCGGTTCAGCTGACTCCAAGAGAACTTCGTCTTTACCATTATGGTCTAGAACATAAGTTGTGGTTGTGACAGTGGTGGTGACTGTTGTGTTGGCATCTTGGCCACCCATGTCATTCTTTAGCCTATCAGCTATTCTTCTCTTGTACTCGTCACGCTCTTCTTGAGTCATTGTGGCATACTTCTCCTCTTCACTGAGTGGGGCCTAAACAAGACAAAGTCAATACCAAACTTATCACAACTTTAAATAATTTTGTTTGTAGAATTGAATAGCAATAAGTTTTATTTTTAGTGAGTAACTTTCAACAATGTTTGCAATACTAACTATAGAAGTCAGAACTTTCATTGCACGACAGTGAATTAAAGCATTGTAGGGCCTGCAGAATATTCTCTTAAGTGTTTAAACTGTCTATATTTGACACTCTTACCTTATAAACTCAGTCTATAACTGCAGCCCTGGTCTCCTGGGCAACTTAAAAGCGGCTCTGGCAACTAAGTTTTGAAAACAAGTAGCCTGTGGGCAACCATCAATTTCAAGTAGAAACTCATATAATTAATAATCCAAGAAAAATAAACAATAATAAATTTAAAGTCTATTAAAAATCAACCACAAGAATGTACGAAGCTCCTTCCTTTTTACCTAGGCACCTAAGATTTTGAGGATGATCACCCACAGGATCCTTAGCTTGGAAGTTAATTTTTAACTCTGTAACTTTAAAGCACTTTTTTGTTTTAAACAAGGCCTCAACTTTTAGCAACAAAAGTTAAGTACAAATTTAACATCCCTAGATTCCTAAATATACCCTCTCAACAAATTTCCTCCCTTCCCCCCACACAAGTTTCTTATCTAAACCAATTTTTTTACCTTCCTTTCTAAAGTTCCTGCTCCAGACAAAGGCCGCCTTTTCTCCGGTCTATCAAGTGAGTTGTTGTATGAACGCTTTCTTCCTGGTTCATCTTCATCATCAACAAACAGCAGATGTTCTGTTGTAGATTGACCAGATGAAAGACGATACCTCTCAGAAAAGTTTCGAGAATTAACACGAGAAAATGTTGGCTGGCTCTCTTGGTTGATTGGGAAACCCTCCTTTCTCAGCTGGTACAATGTACGATCACTGTATCGAAATTTGGATCCAAGTTTGAATAGGTCGCCTTTCTCTTTTGGGGGATCAGGGAAACTCAGCCTAAGTCACAACCAAAAGCATGAATTAATCTCTGAGGTGCAAGAATCTATCTCATAGCAGCTAAAGCTCAAATTGGACTCTTACTTTAAAACACAAAACTCCCTAAATTTCTTTAGATAAATCACTCATAATTATAACAAAAACACTCAACATAAATCTAAGTTTAAGAAGTCAACTTTATTTTAATCCAAAGGTTCTGGTTTGCATAAGCCACTTAATAATCATAATTATTTTTTACTAGTGAAAAAATGACATTTTTAATGAGAACAATCAGCGACTCAAACCTGAAAAATGTGTGATGCTCCACACAAGACTTGTAGAGTCGTTTTGCAGCTTTCTCTGTGGCTAACTTGAAAACCATAGTTGTTTTGAAAGCATCAAACTAAGAAGAGAAAAAACTATTGTGATTAGTGATACAAAAGTAACAATATACATCTTACATACACAATATTCACCTAATACCAATCTAAATAATATAAAAAAATACTTTGCTTTGAAAAAGACAATTTTGTTTTGTCACTCACCTCCCCTGGCCTGCTTCTGATATGAAAGTTCCTTCGTTTATAAGCAATGTATGTGGTCTTTGGCCTACCGAAGCAGTAACAATAAGACTGTCAATGAAAGTTTGTGTTTATTTAGTGATGCCCTGATGACCAGAGTCCATTTTGAAGACAATGAGGCTAACAATTTGGACAAGATTAGTTGCAGAAGAAGATTTGTTAGTCCACTCTCTGGCCAACATTACTCTTGGGTGTTCTGAGGACACAACAGTATTACAAGTACCCAATTACAAGGTCTCTTAGAGCTTACATTTTAATGTTCTTCACTGAGATGAGTCCTACATATTTGCACATCAACAAAAAAAGACAGCACCTTCCCTGGTCAGTTATTTTAAGGCCCTGAGTGAAGGGCCAGCCCAAGGAATCAAACCAGGGCCTCAAACAAAGAGACTGGTCTGACTTACCTACTGGACTAACTGAACAGCAAGTGATGGAGAAGGGGAAGAAAAGAAAAGATAAAATATTCAACCTTGAACAATTTTGTTGAAAGATCTACAGGGGGGGGGATAATATAGGCTTTGATTTATGCATGTACTCACCAAGGGAATTTATTAATTCTCAGATTGTCTCTGTAGACAAGAACTCCAATATGTGACACTCCCACCAGCACCTCTTCCCCTTGGCTGTCCTGTAACATATTGAACAAACTAATCAGTTTAATACTATAGTACGGTAGTGGCAATATCATAAATAATAATAATTATGGTTAGGACAGTGTTAATAATAGATAAAAATATAATTGTACTTTTAATCTTACAAATATAATAATATTTAAAACTATTAATTTTTTTGGTGCCCAAATAAAGGATCTGATTGCATCGTCTTACAGTTATGAGTTAAATGTCTGTCAGAGTATAAATGATTACCTTAGCTGGATGTGCGTCAACTCCATACATCGCTAGTTTTCTAGCAGTCTCAAGATAGCGACTGTCTGCTTCACCAGGCAAAATTCCTCTGGAGAAGAAACAAATGAAAGGTTTAACAATAGGGCCAAACCTTGGCATCTACACCAGTTCTGATCAATATGTGCAAAGCCATTTCTTAAGAACACGCATTATCATATTATTTGTTACGATGCAACTGAATCACTGTAATTTTAACCCAGCTTAACTTAAAACACATCACATCCATTGTTGATCTTTACAATAGTTTTAGATTCATTTTCTAATACTCTGAAAATTTTTAATACCAATTAGAGAATCCCACTCAATACATTAGAACTTGTTAATAAAACAACTTTAGTTAATAGATACACTATTTTATTTTTAACTTGTTGCTCTCATATCCAGTGATGAAGGGTGACTGACCTATGCTGCTTGTGAAGATCCCTTATTTTGTCAAGAAGTTCAACTGTCTGTTGACAAAAATGAAGTTATTAAACCAAGTAAATCTAGGTTAGCAAACAAAGCTAATTATCATTGCACTATTGCATTATCTTGCTACTGTATTAGGAGAACAAGCTCTACTTATTTGATTTTTAACTAACAAGCTAGGTCATAGTTCACCAGCCCTGATAGAAGCAAGAATGTGGGATCTTGTCAAAAAAATTAATACAAAGAAATGAAAACAAAGTAGAAAAATAAATTTTCCTAAACCATCTTGCCCTTTCAGCCCCTAAGTATGTCAAAGGTCGCGTTGAGAACTAGTTTATCCAACTTGAACCTATACATATTTTGGGAGAACACCGCTTTTAGTCTTCAATAAATTAATGCTGTTTAATTAATTCCTTTTTTTTATAAGTTCTAATAAGGAGAAAATAGGCAAGGGCTGAAAGTTGTGAGGAATAAAAAATGCCCATTTTTCAAGCAATAACAGACCAAATTCCTGTGATTTGTCATGTGTTAAAAAACACTAACCTGATTGGGAGCAAACATCATTCCATCAAGATAACCTGCACGGTGCTCATGGGGGTCAAAGTCTCCATACTCAGCTACAAATAATAATAACAAATAACAATAAACAACATAAACAGAAATTAGTTTCATCTTCTGTCACTATCTTCTGCCCTGTTTTCTAACTAAAACGAATAATTATTCCATAAAAAAACAACACTTTATCTCAACATCTAAAACCAAGCTCAAGATCTTCTGTTAATAACTTGTCTCTTGACACTAGGTTCTGCTTCCTTGCTTGGTCAATTCACATACAGCAATAAGCTAAGGTACTTACCTTGCACAACGTAAGATCCCAGCGTAGCCTGGGCTGCAAACGAACAAGGCAACCTGAAAAACAAGTTTATGTGTTCAACTAGCTGCCATTACAATAATCCCCAGCATATTATACTTCGAACACACGTTATTGCAGTTATATATATATATATATACTATTAAAATAAAGTCAACAATTTTTTTTAGCCAAATACAAGTATGAGCTACTTTTGAAACTTCTAGCCTCCAGCCACCCTTAAAAGGCAGTGATCATGAGTTGTCTGGTGCATTCCTAGGACAGTTCCTATTCATGGCAGTAGAATAATTATTGCAAACTACTTATTCTTGATCCAATCATAGTTAATATTTACAGACTGGTTAGGAAATCATTGTTGTATGTCTTCGTTCACCATTTTCTTTTCTTTGCTGGTCTTGACCCTGCACAAAACATACAGAAAACACAAAAGCTTTTGAAAAGCAAATCAACAATCAGCCAGTCAAAATATTCTCACTAACACCTGAAACAAAGAATGTGCAGGGTCATGGTTCATTTAACCTAAAAAAAAGCATCTTTGTACACTCTTTGTATTTCCCTTTGAGGTTTGCCGTCTTTCCTAACCAGTCTGTGTATTAACTATGATCTGGACAACTCAGACAAACTGCTTGGCAAAAATAACACAACATCATCACTGAATTTTGAACTCTAAATATAATTACATTGTCTAAATATTACTTTTTATCAACCTTTATCAATCATTACCATTTTTACTTGTTTTATGCAATCTCTGTGCCTACCTTCCAGTGTTTATATCATCTCTGATCTGCAGACAGAGCAAGTACCTACAACCAAAGTATATATTATATTAATAGTGTTTTAATATTTTCTAAACTGATATAAACAACCTTCCATAGGTGATTGAAAATATGAAGCTAGCAGGATCCAAATGAAGTGCTTTTGCAAAGGCATCAACTAGCAACAGCAACTCTGCAAGACCATTACATGAACAACAAACAAGTAACTTCAGCTAATTAAATGCTGATCAATGCATGCTGGGCCCCAGTACACATATCAAAAGATATATTATTAATATAACATTAATAATATAGCTTTACTTTAATTTGTGACAAATTCTAATCAATTGTCTCATTCCAAAAACATTTACATATAGCATGAAGACCTTTGTATATACAAAAACTGAACCAAATCCCAAGACAAAAAACTACCTCAAATTTAGTCTAAAAACAAAATGTACAATTATTAGCAAGATGCTTTACTAGGTAAAATTGGTGTGTTTGTTGTAGAGTTGAAATGTCTTTCACAAAATTTCTGGAGTACTGGGAAATTGACTGCTTTTCCTTTGCCCTGGAACGAAATTTCAAAATTCCAGTTTTCCAAGAGTAACATAAGCCATGATCTAATTACATTTCAACAGTCATTACTTATTCTGGAAAAGGTCTACCTTACCTAGTGTAATCCGTTTTCAACTGTGATGGGACTGGCTCATAGAACTTGACACAGAATTGAAAGTTTGGGGCAGTCCCTTAAAACACAAGTAAAAAATGTTATTAGTGTTGACTTTCATCAAAGAGTTAATAAAACCATCTGGTATTCATAAAACCAGCTGGTATTCATAAAATAAAACACCAATTTTGAAAACATCAGTTTATATTTACAAAATGAAGCATTTTAAAAATGCTTTCTAGTTATTAACATTCAAAGAGCATAATTATAAGCAAAATCAGTTTTTTAATTTTCAAAAAGTATACTAAAAAAACATTGGTTTGCCAAGTTTGAGAAAGATACGGTGAAAGTACGCCAAGATACGGTGTGTAGGATTTTGAATTTTTCCCGCTAAAAGCATCCCCTCAAAATTACAAACAACATGATGACATAGCAGGTCACGTTCGTCTCTTCTTAGTCCATCTAAAATGGTGCCAACAAGTAAAGAGATAAGTCGATTATAAAATATCTGTAACTGCTAGAGTTTTCGATAGAAACTCTATTAGTTACAGATATTTTAAAGTCAATTTTAGATGGACTGAGATGAGACTAGTTCCAGATTAAGAGCATGAAAATGGCATTGGCATTTTCATTAAGGTTATTCACTATAATTATTACATATTGATAAAAGTATCATTAGTTCTAAACGCGACCAATACCATTCTGAAAATGATTTGAACTTGTTGATGGATATAAAACACTTCAAAATTTCCAAGATGTTATGTTATCTGGTCTTAATTTTCTCAGGACTACTTTATTAAGTATGTAAGCAAATCATTTGTTTAAATAGATACATTCAGCTTATGGTGCCAGAATGTCATTAGGTTATTTTCAATAGAACTTTCTTACAGGGTAGCTTTCAGGCAGCTAAAAGTTTCACCAAGAAAATAAACAGTGAGTACACAATCTGAATGTCATTAAAGAGACACTTAATAAGATCTCTGAAAAGCTGGACACTTAATTACACTTAATACAGCATGATTGCCAAGATATTGAATTCTGTCATTGGCATAAAGCCTCTGATTAGCATACAAAGGCTTGGAACTTTAAAGGAGATTTAACTTGCAGACTTTATACAAAATAAATCCTGTAATTTCTAGTAGAAAAAACTGCTAAACAACAATAAGGGCCAATGCACCAGAATCACCACTCCACTCCACTCCTGGGTTTAGTTCAGTTCATCTAATAAAAAAAGCACTGTCTGCTAGTCAAAACAAACAATGACAAAACAAATATAATTAATTAATCTTTGCCATGGATGATGAAATACTGAATTGACAAGAGGCCAACATCACAATGACTTAACATGGCATTTCTTAAAACTGCTGCAAGCATCAAAAACTTAAAATGCATGTCAGATTCATGCAATATAGGACAAAGAGATTAAGTCCTTCCCAATCTGATGGTGGTAATTTATGCAATTTATACAAAAAAATGAAAACTCTTTTTTCCATTTCTTCAAAAAAGCTCCACTTGACCACAGGCGGACAAAACATTACACACAAACGAAGATTGAACTCATGACTTCATTCGTAAAAAAGAATCAATTATTGATTGACAAATTTTATTTCAGTTGAACAACACGAAGTCGCCGCAGTCTACATTAAACATGGGAACAAATGCGGTTAAACACTAGCTTTAAAATTGCTACATACTCCAAACGCGACAAACAATTTTTGGGCGAACGTCGAAGCCAATATTCTGACAAAACTCTAGATGTGCACTAAGGGTACGACAGGTTTTTTAAATCAAACAAAAGATGTCTTGTGAAGTAACAGTTTTGATTTAACTGCAGTACAATTAAGCTACATACCCCTTCAAATATGGACGTGACATGCGGCACGAGCTGAATATTCTAGAAGGAATCTAGAGGTTTTTATAGTGCTTACGAACGTCATTCTCATTCACTCAGAAAGAAACTGAATTTCTCATAGTCAAGACAATTCTCATTGACCAACTCTGATAATTTCACAGCATGGTACACGACAGTTCATTTAACAAGCTAGACTTAATTCAAAATAAGAAAAATTTCGATTTTCGAATTACGAAAACATCAGTTATAAATTTAAGTGAGACTTCGAAAAGAAAATCAATTCCAATTTGTAAGTGACATTATTACTCATCTTGATAAGTGAAGGAGGGTTGAAAATGTTGTTTGATTTGAAAGCATTAAACTTACAAATCCCATAATTTCAGATTTACTGGGTTTAATCTATGATCTTATCGGGGAGAATAACACTCAGTTCATTTTATTCAACAAGCCCGAAGGTGAGGTGTGGTGTGTGGGATTCAGTATGTAAACAAAAAGGGGCCTTTATTCAAATCATCGAATAATTAATCAATTCCTGGAAGGACTAACCTTTTAGCTGCTTTTTTATCTCCTTCTGCGGGTTCAACCAGTACTACAAAAAGCAAACGATGTGTCATATTCGTTAATGATAAACTTGGTCAACAGTTCTCAGAACACCGCTCGGTCACGCCATGTTTTCCTTGGCGAAAGAACCAGAGGTTGATTTGAATAAGAAATAAATATTCGAAACAAAACCACACAGAAATACATTTAAACAAAACCAGTTGGAAAAAGAAGGAACTTGTATCTAAATAAGCACTCGAGCTACAACGGTTTTAAAAGAAACTAACGAAAAAGCCCGAGGGAAAATCTATATTTACCTTTTCGCCTTGACTCTCATCTGTCCATAACAGCCCAAAATATTCTCGTTCTTGAATATTCAACTGCTCCACAATTCGAGACATGAGATCTAAGCCCTTCGCGTTTTTCTGAAAGGCGAACAAACAAGTCCAATTATAAAAAATGCGTGATGTCTCTAGCTGCGATAAGTGTTCGTCGTCTGTAAACAACTCACAACAGCCCCGTGCTCGAAGCAAAAGCTAAAACATTAAATGTATAGAAAGATGGAGGTTTCAAGAGTCAAGCAAAAGTATTGAGGTAAAACTGCCGATGCGTAGTTTGTCTTTCTTAATTAATATCATAAAACGAAGCTCTTCTTCGAAAGGAATCGATTCAAAATGATCAAAGCTGTGTTCCTTTTGACTAGGTGAAGGGTTCTCGACGGAAGTACAAAACGCTAGCATGAGGTCTGAACAAATACAGCCTAACGCAATCGTTACAGCCTACAAAGATGAAAAGTCGATTAGCAGACGGTTATACACTCGACACTGTAATTCTTAAAAATCTCTTAAGATGAAACACGCACACATACAGCAACTCGTTCCGAGACTCGGGAGCTAAACACGATGTCGATCTTTCTATAGAAACCATTAAAGAGCAAACTGCAGCAAAAGATCTGACTTTAGTCTTTAGTGTTTACACCTAAAAAGTACCACTAGGAGTTCGAATTCAGTGGTTGGTCTTATATACTACAATCAAGCTGACAACTATCGTGCAAACAAACTTACTTCATTCAGTTTTCACCTCAAGTAACGGGCCAAAAGGATAAAGGTGAGAAACACTTCGTACCGACAAAGATGACATGGAAAGAGTTAGCAGCAACGAATTGGGTGATCCTAGGAGCTAACTTAAAAATTGTGCACAATTTTGGTTCCAAACTAAAACTTGCATTATTGTTGCTGTTACTGTATAAAAGGGAAGTTCGCAAACGAGGGGGCTCTTCCGTTAGAACTTACTTGTAACTCGGCAGTCAAAACTGTGCCATCGACGCAAGTCACACGACAAAGAATTCTATTCCGGGGGTTTTTCTGCGAGGGCGACTTTTGGGGCGAAGACGAAGCCACCTGGCCTTCGCTTTCTGGTGCTGCAACAGGCATTGAGGCTAACTTAGACTTTTCTCCCGAAAAAAAGATACGATTACAAAACAAGAGGCAACAGAAGCTTTCAAATCTCAACGATTCCAGACACAGTCGGGTTGGAGCGAGCGTACGCTTGGTCACGTGACAGACAAAACAATACCATGATTCAACTGCAAAACGATAACCAATCATAGCTGGGTTCATATCGAACAGAAAGTAAAAACCGAAGTCCTATTGGTTCATGCTTACAAATGCCTTTCCCGCCACTCATGCGTGAAAATAGAATCAAGCGAAACTCGTATTTTTGGCAATGACAACCGTCAAGCGATAATTTGCTATTTACGGTTGATACAGAAACCAAATCGTGATGCCTCTATTTTAGTTTCATAACGGCGTTTTCGGCAACAAATACGAAGGTTTTTTGAATACGCTCTCCACTGATTTAAAAACGGAGATTGATCGTATTCGTGTGGAAGGTATACGATGACGTCAAAGTTAGGATCGGCACAAATTGTTATCATAAACATGGCGTGTTAGTTCCAATTTTCGGGTTTTATTATCCTTTTACAACTACAGGTTGCATACATGAACTTACTGGCTGATTATGCAAGGAGAAAGCTTGATAGTATGCGTCTTAATTCCTTCACAAACATGGGCGGCGGAACCCCCCCCCCCAAAAAAAAAACTGAAGTTCCTGGTAAACTACAATAACTCTTTGATGCTATATGTATATGTACATGTGTGTGTGTACGTGTGTTGCATTTAATCAATTTTATTTTAAGTTAGTTTAATACTAGAATGTGGGTTGTAAACAGCGCATCTGAACATTTTTATGTAATTTGCGCTTTACAAACTTCATTATTA
>JANVCF010057227.1:186-13150 GCA_025388745.1 Hydrozoanthus gracilis
TCACAGTACCTTCTGTAAGGGTTACGGTGTAGTCACAGTACCTTCTGTAAGGGTTACGGTGTAGTCACAGTACCTTCTGTAAGGGTTACGGTGTAGTCACAGTACCTTCCGTAAGGGTTACAGTATAGCCTTAATACCTTTTGTAAGGATTAGAGTATAGTCATAGCACCTTCTGTAAGGGCTACAGTATAGTCATAGTACCTTCTGTAAGGGTTAAAGCGTAGTCACAGTACCTTCTGTAAGGGTTACGGTATAGTCACAGTACCTTCTGTAAGGGTTGCAGTATAGTCACAGTACCTTCTGTAAGGGTTACAGCGTAGTCACAGTACCTTCTGTAAGGGTTACGGTGTAGTCACAGTACCTTCTGTAAGGGTTACAGTATAGTCACAGTACCTTCTGTAAGGGTTACAGTATAGTCACAGTACCTTCTGTAAGGGTTACAGTATAGTCACAGTACCTTCTGTAAGGGTTGCAGTATAGTCTTAGTACCTTCTGTAAGGGTTACAGTATAGCCTTAATACCTTCTGTAAGGATTACAGTATGGTCATAACACCTTCTGTAAGGGCTACAGTATAGTCTTAGTACCTTCTGTAAGAGCT
The DNA here is from genome assembly GCA_025388745.1 of Hydrozoanthus gracilis. Taxonomy (NCBI): domain Eukaryota; kingdom Metazoa; phylum Cnidaria; class Anthozoa; order Zoantharia; family Hydrozoanthidae; genus Hydrozoanthus; species Hydrozoanthus gracilis. Next base: position 786 of record JANVCF010057227.1, read on the forward strand.
ACAGTATAGTCATAGTACCTTCTGTAAGGGTTACTGTGTAGTCACAGTACCTTCTGTAAGGGTAAAAGTATAGTCATAGTGCCTTCTGTAAGGGTTACAGTATAGTCCAAATACCTTCTGTAAGGGCTACGGTATAGTCGTAGTACCTTCTGTAAGGGTTACAGTATAGTAATAGTACCTTCTGTAAGGGTTACAGTATAGTCACAATACCTTCTGTAAGGGTTGCATGCTGCAATGAACTGTAAGCGGTCTTGACCATTGCCAATTTTGGCACCTTGCACTCTTCTGTCAACCATCACCTCTTTGATCATGTCAAGTGCTTCAGTAGTGTTTGCTTCGTCAAAGAACAAGACTGTATCCAGGTCTTTTTCCTTGTTCTCTTTGGCTAGTTCCTCGGCCTGTCTCACTTTCGTTTCAATATCTTTGTACGTTGTTCCGCCATGAACCTTAAAACGGAATATATTACACAAACAAACCAGTGAGGATTCTTTCAACGACCAACCTTCTATTATAATTGACGATTATAGACTTAGCTCATCGTTAGGAGGTGAGCAAATGACAAGACGAGACAAACCGACTGTGCAAATACATAAAAAACAAAGAAGTTTACAATATTTCGGCTGGGATGGATCTTCTTACATTACTTAACTTACATTTCTTTCCTTGATCTTGTGATATACTAGGCTCAGGTAAGGATTTGCCTTTCTTTGCATTTCGGACGTTTTGCAGCAAGTATTCGATTTTTGTTTTTGTTTTTTTTCCTACTGGGTCTACATTAAAACCTCACCCTTCAGCTTCAATGTAATGCATGCGTATGTTTGTATCTTGGGTTTTCACCTTATTTTCTGTCCCGTAGAGGCAGACGATCGGTATTTGCTCAATCGACAGAAGGCCTTTCACCCGTCATTAACGTGAAAATGAGGATTTTTTGCACCCCAAAACTTCAAATTTATTCCATTGGTCTGTTAAGAAAACTTGGCGCATCTGGCCAAAAAACATATATCTGGAAGCTTTTGCTCACAGTCCCAAAAGTTTAAAGCTGCAGATCATGATCATAACACGTTTGGACCTCGAGAGTTAAACACAAGGATGCTAAAAAATCACTATATTGTAACTGACTTCTTCATATATTGTAAATAAGTTTACCTTAACGACAAGCATGTTTCTCCTTTTCTCACGTCCTGATTGGAGAGCGCACATGTACCGTATTAACCTAGTTTTCCCACATCCAGTCTCGCCCATGATGACAACAGGGATGTTGCACCTTTCACATTAGAATAGAGTATATAGTTTGAAGTAATCAGTGTCAACAGACCCATTCGGCTAACGCGCTAGCAGTAGTCCCGTGATCTGAAATGGGTGTTAAATCAAAACAAACGCCTCCGCTTTCACGTTGTTGTCGCAATGCCAATTTTTTGCTGGCCTTTCTTTTATAAACAAACCTCTGTTGAGGCAGTGGATAGTAAAAATGAATAGAATTCCCAATGTTTTCAATGTAAATGCACAGGCTAAATCTTGTAACTAGCACTATAAATTCGACAATTTCATTCATCCGAATTCCATAAACAGGCGATTAAAAAATAATGTAGTTCCATCAAGATTCGCCTGGTTGCTGAAGAAGTGGTTGTGCAGTGGAGAAAAGTAAAAAAAAACTCGAACAGAGCAGGTTAGATATAATGACGAGGCAATAGACACAGTTGCGGAGGGCAAGGATGACGGACTTAATATAAGAGCTTTTTCCTTAGCTTCACACAAACCTACGAGGCTGACTTTTGTGATCAATCGATAAACGAATACCAAATTGATTGCCTTGCCTGTTTCGACTCTCTTTAAACCACCTTTTATCTTAATGAACAACACCATCAAACGGGGGAAAATGTTTTTATGCTTTAATTACTGGATTCGAATCTTACGCCGTTTTTATGGACACATTGCACTTCATACTGTCCAATCTTGTCAGAAAATTTTTAATATACAGGGATAGTGCAGCTGGGATATCGAGCAGCATCGATAAAGAAATTACTTTTCAGGAAACTGGAGCGGACTTTGAGATCAATACTGAAAAAGACATTGCGATGAAAACAAGACCCTTGTTTCACTGTGCTGGATAATGTCATCCTTGGCTCCATCTTCGGATAGCAGCTGAAGACTTTGGAATCGAAGGCCCGATACAATATTTAAAAGCAAAGCTATAAGGGCTGCGTTGGTGTCAGGTCTCCTTGTATCGCATTCCCTGATATGCCTTGCTTCCCTAACCAGGATGTCAGGTCATATGATGTAAATTAGCTAAGCCTGGTTTCTAATTTTAGCCATTAATCTAGCAGAGTCACAAGCCCTTGAGAAATGAGTGGTGCTGCAGGGAGAATCGAAAGAGTGGCTAGAACAGCTTCTCCGTTTGGGCGCCATTACTGAAATAGCAATTAAAGCTACTGCCCTTGGAATATGCTAAGAATGTGGCTGGCTGGCTCAAGTTGCATCGATTGGTATGTGCTTGATGTTCAAGCAAGTGTAGTCGTAGCACAAACACGCAGTTGCAGTGGCCGCAGCTTCCCCCTTTAAAAGAGCTGTGTGCTTCTTGGATGTATCCACTTTCTGAATTCGCGAATTTCACTACCAAGCTGTGCGTTCATCGTTCTTACTTAAAGGGATTTTACGAGGGCTTTACTGGTAGCAGCGGAAATAAACACACCGAATACATATCGCTCTCTAAAACAATTGTATGGTTTCTCGCCAGCGTTTTTCCCTCCCCCTCGCTCAAGCCACTTAAAAGTTGTGTTAATGTTCACCTTGGGGATACTTCTGTGAGGTTTCGACCGCTGAAACTCAAGAGTTTATATGGGAGCCTTGTTTTGGTTCGGATGTAAACAGCCGATTCAAACCACGTGACTTGCTAGTCGAATGGGTCTTCTGCATCGAAAGCATTAGATTACATAAAAAAGTCAATTAAAGCAAATACAATTTCTAATTTTCTTGCGGCATAACTGTAATACTGAATTCAAGAAATACAAAAAAGTACCCCATACGAAAATGAAGTATATATCCAATTTTAGCATTTCTAAATGGAGAAAACGGCTTGTTAGATTTTTTAAAAGTTAACAACAGCAACGAACCAAATAATGCGATTAAAAACATTAAAAAAATTAGCATCCGTTTTCAGGGAGCAATGGTGTGTAATAGTGTCGAAACTTCAACCAAACAAAATTAAACATCAATAAATGAATATTGATAGCTTAGTTCTTTTCGTGAGCTTGTTAATAGGTTTGTTCTTTTGATTTAAAGTGTTAACAAGTATTTTTCCTTTTAATGCGTTTCATTTCAAATTGAAACGCAAGAATTTGAATTTTTTTCACTTCCCGAGTCTTTGAAAAAAATGTTCGAGTATAATCTCTTTTACTTTCTTACTACTTATAATATACCCCCCGCCCACTCTAGTAAACGATACAAATTTGGCCTTGGTCCCCGACGCGTTTAGCTTTATAGTTATTACTAGATTTTTTTATTAGTTTTGTAACATTCCTATGAAACCTAGAATTTCTTCCGAGAAATCTGGTTTTGCTTCTGATACAACCTCATTTCACAGAAAACGTTGAAATGAATATTTAAGGAGTTACCGCTACTTAAGTCAAAGTCATTCCTTTTTGCACCGAAGAAAGAGTTCTTGTTAATCAACTTTTAAATTGCCAGTGCAATGAAATCTGAAAATACTGGTGTATGTGCTTTGAAAAACTTTTTTTCAGTTTGGCGCCGCGAATTTGACACTTTTAGAGTTAGAAAGTAGAGTTTTTGAGTTGGATTCACAGCGTGACCAAAGAAAAGCCGACAACTAATGTACTCGAGAAACCATTGACGTTTTATACTTAACAAGTGACTCCAGACAAGATATTTCAGTCCAAAAGAGAGAGATATTTACAGTTTCATTATGAGCTTACTACTGTTTAGGTCACGTGTTAAGTGTAAAACGTCATAACTCCGGATCCAGGTTGCTATTGCGATTTAACATTGCCGCGGAACAACTTTGGGAATTTCTCATAGCGCAATAAAATATTTAATTATTTTACTACACCAGCCTCTTCTTTACATCAGAAAAAGAATACAAGACAGAAAAAAACGGAAGACGACGACTTTAATTTTTATCTTACTGGCACTTAAAGTGAAAAAAAGATGTTTTCTTCATACTTTGTTCTTTTCTCATTATTTAAACGTATCAGAAAATGGAATACCTGAAACGCATTTGGATGGCAAGAATCTTCTTCATGTTATCACTAGTAAGCTCATATTCCTTGTCTGGGTCGTAGGCTGCTTTCACGTGTTCCCAAACATCGCCAACCTTCTCGAGCTGGTTAATTCCCATGACAGCGCAAAGCTTCTGTATTTTTTGTTCTCTAGACAGAAAAATATTAGTTTAAATGAAACACACAACAGTAGTAAAACTGTTTCTAGTTTACCATTAATTGTTCTAAATTACTTTTATTTGAAACGGATATTACTCTAAAACATCAAATTGTATCCCAAATGCAGATTAAGAATCTCTAAGCTCATTTTGCCTTTTCTCTTTTTTAACAAAAATGCAGCTGAAATGTTCTCCTTTGGTAGTAACAACGAAATTTGTGAATTGCATAGATCTGCGTACTTATCGAAGTTGTTAAAGTTTTGTTTGAAAACTGCAAAATTGGTAAAAAAATACAATATATTTATAACGCTACGTATTTGCTGTCCTCTAACATGACTTTTTATCAAACTAACCATATCCAAAACTTAAAAGAAAGGAAAATAATGAAGCAAACGGTGGCGTAAACTCTTTTATCTAACGAAACTGAAGGTGTGGATGGTTTCTTACAGAATTCTTGATAACAAATTGTTCATACAGCATGTTACTTTGATCATAGCAAAAAAAGGGTTTTGGCGTCATGTTTCAAATAACACACTACAGCAAATCTTGGCTTTGTTTAAAATAGTGTAAGCGTTCTTTTTTGGTAGTAATTTGCTTTCAAAGAAATTTATGGCTATGATTCTACCAATAGTTGTTACAAGGAATTCTCGTAGTTATTTACTTCGTCCAGGAAGTCGGTTCAGTGGTAAAATCTACACGATTTCTTCTCAAGCCTTCTTGTAGTGCTCTAGACATAACCTTTGCTTTTAGAACCATGGATGTACTAGGATCGACCAAATGTCCTTGTTTGTTGATGCAAAACCCAAAGAAAGTCATGGAGTTGTGGTCGCTGTTAAAAAATATGCAAGGGTGTGGACTGCAACCGAAAAAAAAGAGTTGTATCAGTTATCAGATTACAGTTTAAACCATGCATGTTCTTGGATGGGGTAACCCCTTACTACCTATTGGGAGGCATTAAAGAGTGTTCAAAATGACGCTTCCGTTTTCTAACATTTGTTTCCAAAAATTTTATAAAAGGAACGTCAAACTAAAAAATGCAAAACGCGCTAAATTAAACGGTAGGTCAAACATTGTAAGACTGGTATGAGGATTCGTATATTAAAGGTGAAAATGTTTCCGTCGATACAGAGTCAAATCTCATTTTGAAAAGCCCTGGTCAGCATTGACTGCATAGTTTTGCATTGCAACAGGTTTAAAATGTTTCCGACAAGACAAAAAGCTGAAAACGTCAAAAAAGTTGTCATCAAGAGTTTGGAATAATATTCCATGACTTTTCCATGTTTGTGACGAGATGGCCGAGAAATATTTAGCAAGCTACTCACATTTTCATTCAACTTTAAATGCCAGTTACACCTTCTGAACAATGAAAAACAAAGTTCCAGGAATTGCCCATGACCTTGACTATTTTTTCAAACCCCAGTAAAAACTGCCTACCTTTGCTCCCATCGCCTACGAACTTGTATCTGAAATTGTGCCAGGAATTGTTCTTCACCATGAAATCTGACCCTTGTTTCTTCGTTGTTGAGAGAGGGAGTAGAAAAGTCCTGACAGATGGATAGGAGATGGAGATCGTTTAAAAACCCGCTCTTTCTCTTACTAAAGAGCAGTCATATGGAATCCAGTGTGCCAAAACGCATGGTTACAGTGTAGGCTTTTCGTAACATCAAACAAAACGGTCTACACTAACAACAATGGGGAGAAAGGGGTCCTATAACTACTATGTGTTTTATGTGAGTTAATAGCTATCGTGGCCTTTTTCAACTTACATTCAACATATTGAAATGCAATGAAATGTTATAGTAATGCATTAAGTGTCCCAAGATGAAATCGGTTCACCTTTTTAATTATCCACTGCTTTCATTTAATAAGTCTAACATTTAAAAAACTGTGATTTTTCCTGCTTTTAGTACTAAACTTGTGTAACTCATTTAACTTCCCCTTCATTCTATTAACAAGTAAACTGCCTTCGTTTCCTCAATTCTGCGTTAAGAATAACTTTGTGCAATTCTTATAGTCAAACTGAGCTTAACGTCAGCCATTTTCAAACACTTTTAAAGCATAAGTTGGTCTGCATTCGATACAAAATTAAAACGCTGACAAATACCAGCTCAAAAACATTATATCTCAACCTGTTTTAATAACGCTTCTTCAATTTAATAATCATTGTTAAAGAGAAAGACCGACAAAGACTATCATACCTGCGACATTTGAAGCATAAATTTTACCACAAATGTTTTAAAGCCCTGAAGGGTATCGCCAACAATACTCATGTTGCAGAAAATGCTTTCTTCGCAGTCCTTCAGTTGGTTGTTCAAAAAATTAACGAAATGCGTAATTTCTGCCCAAGATGGATCCGGTACGCCACAGCTCCTGCAAAAAAATAGTGCAAACTTATCACTTTAACAACTCAGAGGAAGCTTGTAGCTGATATAAAGTATGATTCCCGTATTCATACCAGTTATCTTTGAGAACCAAATTTAGTTGTTAGTTTAAAAAAAGTGGAGACAAGTGCAGCAAGTAACAAAATGTCTATTTTGACAACATTTAAAGGGGTTAAGAGTGAGTCCATGAGAGCACCAGGCAGGTGTGCTATATGACATCTCACCGATTCCGTTGAAACTTGGCACGCTTATATGGTCTATTCTTAACTCAAATACACGAAGTGGCTCACTCATCCGGTTTTTCATGTATCTAAGTGAGTGCCAAAGCACTACTTGATACAGCTAAATCTGTTGATTTGGAAGCTGTCTACTTTTCATTAGTTCCCGGGCCTTATCAGAAGTAAAAATCCTGAAAAAGTCAGGGGGGTGGTCAACCTCCCCCCTGAAAAATCGGATGAGTGAGCCACTTCGTGTATTTGACTTTTAGGATAGACCCTATAAACGTGCCAAGTTTCAACGAAATCGGTGAGATGTCATATAGCACACCTGCCTGGTGCTCTCATGGACTCACTCTTAAAGTCAATATGGATACGATGTGTTCCTTGGCTTCCTTTCTCCTGAATTAATTTAAGTGGCATTTCGTCCAACTCCCAACTGCTAGTGGTTGTGAGCGGTTATTATTGGAAGGTGTGAGTTCAATTTCACACGGCCGCTCAAGTTTTTTTAGATGATTGATATCTGTTGTCGATAAATCTACGTGTTGAGGAACGCACATATTAACTGCATCTCGCAATCATTTTGATTTCTACGCATCTCTTCTCTTCTTCACTTTAAAGTCTTAATCTTGTGTTTTCTTGTTTAACTTTCTTTTCTCTGAAATCTTTGTTGTTCTTTCTATATACTTGTGTCTTATCATCTATCCAAGCAACGAACATTCAAGTTTCAAAGGCTAAGGTTGTAAAATCAGGCGGAAACAGGACGTCGCAGTAAGTTTACTGAAATTACAGGAAAAAAGATGTAATTATGTTTGAAAAGGCGTGAAAAAGATTGCCTTTTTATTTCAAAGAGACATTAAAACGTATGTCGGGGTTATGCGTATGGAAGAGTGAAAGTGGTGCATAATACTAGAAACATGAGGTTTTACGTCAGACACTTACTGAAGAAGTATTGACAAACAGCCAAGATGATTTCTGGTTTTCAAGCTTCGTTGAAATTTGAAACTATCCAAGTTCTTCCCATTGCTAACATGATCGAGGTATTGAAACACACGCTGAAATCGATCACTCTGAAGTTCTTTGTCATCAAAAAACGATGTGGACCCCTTTGTGTCTAAAAGGCAAACAACTGTTTGATAGTACTTTTATACGCATTGTCACTTAAGGCAAAGAATAGTAAGTTTGCTAAAGAAATCAACAAGTTTAAGGAATAAAACATGTATAGATGTTGTAAGAATTATTAATTTGGTAGAAAAAGAAATACATAATTCGTTTACCTGACCCTGACTGATTCATCGCTTCTTTCGGTGAAACGCACTCAATTGTTGGTAGAAACTGAAAGAATTCGATCTTGCTCTTTGTTGTCATTGAAGCATGCTCCTATGAATTAATTTAAACGTTACAAAAACTGACAAGTTGTTTCTTGTAACATCAAACTCAACACAGTTCCTGGCTTAACGATGATCATATCAAAACAAACAATAATGACGATGGAAACTATAACATCTAATTTGTGTGACAACAGCAAATAAATAATAGCAGTTAAATTAAAACTATTTAAAGTAATACAATAAGAGAATTTCTATTAATGTTTACATATCTTTCTACAGCCTCGAAATATGTGTGTACGACCGATTCCCATTTTCGGACACTCTTATAAGAGTTAATAGAGCTGTTTAATTCTGCAACCTGAATATTAATTAAGCAATTCACCAACATTAGAGCAATGGCAGTAGCGCCTCCATGAACAAAGATTCGAAATCCAGGCTTCTCGCATAGCAAACTATCACCTCAGAAACTAGTAATATGTATGAATTCGATTTTTTCTTTTGAAGTTCCTTTACAGTACTTTAAGAAACGAGGCGCTTTTGTTAACTTTACCACACTTACCGCATTTTCTCCCGTCCTCTGCTGAAGTGTTGTTAACTCCTTGCCGGGTATCTCAATAATATAGAGGTCTGAGCTGCGTTTTCTCCATACACGTCCTTCGCTGTCAAACAGCTTGCCGAGGATCACCAGGTTAAACAAGAATGTATCTAGACCTTCACGCACCTATGAGGGTTAGTTTTCTGTAAGTATACTGCCATGTTCAGTTGGGCTCAATCGATTTATTCTGCCATAAACCACATGAAGATTTATAAAATTATCAAAGGTCTTAAGACAAAAAATTATTTTAACAGATAACGAACATTAAAAGCGTTTGAAATCACTTTGTTATAGAATCCTCTACAGAAGCCGGGGACTTTAAAGCCAATTGCATTCTTTAAGCTCCTTTCTATTTCTATCTAAAAATAACTGTTTCCATTTTAACCGCACCATGCCACAACAAACCAAACCTTACCACCCCACCTTGAGTTGTGCGCAAGCCAGAATGAAACGAACAGAAAGCAATATAACAATAAATATGCAGAAAAAAGCCTTTTGCTTGCATGTATTACTCAAAATCTCCTTTGTTATGGCCCACAGGATTTTTAAAACTATTTTTATTATTTTTTGTTTAACTATTATTATTATTATAATTATTATTATTATTCATTACTGTTTTTAGCGTATTACTTTACATTCAATACATAGTAATCATAATATACAAACAAGATCTTTGAAATTGAATTCAGGGCAGGTCTGTTTACAGATTCATTTATCAGATTTGTGCAACCGAAGTATGCAATGAGTACTACTTATTCAAAACATTTTCGTTGTCGTACTTACTGAAGGTGAAACGTCAATGTGAAACATTCTTGACACTGGCAGGTCAGCGCTGACAGTGTGCGGCAATAACAAGTCTAACAATGCAGTTGTCTCAACTCTGTTGCCATGAACGGGGACCGTAACACTGAGTGGCATTTCTTGGCCTTCTTCGCTATTTCCAACTATGATGCTATTGTTCATTAAACTTCCCAGCTGTTCCGAAAGCCTTTGGGCCACAAGACTTTTTCCAAGTCCTCCACGGGACGAAGTAACAACTCGCAAAGAGAGCCTGTCCATAAACAAATAATCCTCCAATTAGACATCACTTTAAAAAAAGCTTTGAACAAACTCCTTAGGAAGATACAAAAGTGTTTTAATAGATGACGTTAGAGATTTTTCAAAAGCTAGAAGGACGTTACGTAACATCGACGACGACGGCAAAGAACACGAGCGGTTGCGATAGCCGCACGTTAGAATGCACTTTGCTCGCCACCTGCACGTCTTTCTTAATCAAAACTAAATCCTTTCTCGAGCCTGAGTGAAGAACTGTTTCTCTCCGGTTTCCGTAGTGTTGATGAGAGTCTTTGACTCCCTCTGGACAGGTTAGCACCCAGCAAAACTGGTACTCATTTATACAGTTGAGTCGACTGGAACAAAGTCAGGTAAAGTGTCCTGTTCAAGGACACAACACAGTGGTCTGACCGGGGCCCGAGCTCGCGACCTAGGCTTGCGAGTCAAACAGGCCAACCGCTCGTCCACCTGTGCCGCCTACATTCCATATTTTCATACCTTTTTCCAATTTGCTTTGTCAAGTTTGTCTTGAGCTAAAGTTGTTTTGTTCAGGTATCTCAATAGCATACAAAAAGTACTTGTAAAGACTATAACTAAGCAATATTTAATAAAAAACTATTCACCGAAGGCGAAGTGAATATCTGGCGTAGAGGGGATTATTCATCACCCTTATAATATTTTTCACTAAGCCTAAGGCGAATAATTGTTTTAGTAAAGTTACTCAGGAGATTACAGAGAACAAATAGCCAATCAAAAACGGAAATGGTGCACATCAAAAAATGTCTTTTTTCATAAATTAGCAAATATTGACATATATTTAATTACAAAGTAAAAGCTTAGATTGAAAATGTAACGATCATGGGAACGTCTAACTGTCAATCTTCCCATTCCTGATGTCGTGTTATGTAAGAACTGTTCATAGAAAGTATACGAAAAAATAGTTATAAACAACAAGTGAGCCATTCAGAATTGAAAAGGGAAATCAAAAAAACTTTTTCACAGCCGTCGACATTGTCCTTTTTAGCTGCTAAAGACAAAGGAAAGATATCTTTGAAAAAAAATTATTATTATGAGAGGACATACAAAACAGACCTAACTCCATGTATGTAAATACTATTAAAAGAGCGGTCATTAAGTATATTTGCAAAAGAGCGCATGATACAACATAAAACAAATCTGCCTTCTCTGTTTTTTTTCATTCGCCGCATGACTTAACTTTTTTTCCCCTTAATTAACTCAAATAAGCATTTACCCGTCCTTATCAAGTTCTCCGGCAGCTCGCCACGAAACCTCCGTTTCACCAACGAATCCCCGTTGTACAGTCCGTGCCTTCAGTTGCTTTTTCAAATACGTTCTAACTTCCTCTTTCGAAGGACAAGCGGGAGCTGCGACTTTGAATTGATCTAATGCAGCAACAATGCGGGCGTTGTCATTCTCTCTACTGCATATGAACACAAGACCAAAGCCTACAGGATATAAATAACGATGAAAATGTGTTACGTAACTTTCAAACAAAACGGAAGGTTTCGTTTGTTCGTACGTGCTTTAGGCCATGTGCATCTCAACTAAAAGAACTAACGTGTTGCATCAGTAATTTTTATCAATAGAAACGCAGCAGTGCATTCGGCTTCTTGCCGAATTTTAATTCAATTTTTCTTAAGAGAAATGCATAAAGCATTCGATACATACACACATACACACATACATACTTCATTTCCACACCCCATGAGGGCTTTTCAGTGGAAATGTTACAAGAACAAACACGACCGCAGTTAGAATCCCAACTGATTGGAGGCAGACCAGTTAGCTAATTACAAGCGTGGAGGATTTTATTCTGGTATCACCCAAGCCAAATCCTGTCAGTGGTCAGAGGGGGGTTTGAACCCGGGACAACCGCATTAAATTCTGGCACCCTAACCACTGAGCCACGCTGCTTCCTTCGATGTCTTTACCCTAACCTAATTTTGACAACAGATCTCTGTTTTGCTGCAAATTTGCTTGAGCAAAATTGATTGATAAACCCAAGTGAGCCACCGTTAACAAATATCGCAACAACAGGTTTCTGCTACAAGTACTACTATTGCTGCTGCTGCTGCTACTAAACTAATGCTACTACTACTACTGCTACTACAACTAATGCTACTACTACTACTACTACAACTAATGCTACTACTACAACAACAACAACAACAACTACTACTACTACTACTACTACTACTACTACTACTATTACTGTACTACTACTACTACTACTTCTACTACTACTGCTACTACTACTACTACTACTACTACTACTACTACTACTACTATTACTACTACTAAGTTAGCTTTTTACAGAAAATTCAAACACGACTACAAAGCAGAAGATTATCTTGATTTAACTCCAGTAAGAAGTACAAA
>JANVCF010057449.1:105-13146 GCA_025388745.1 Hydrozoanthus gracilis
TTGAGTGTGTTGTTATTTCTCGTGTTTTGAGTGTGTTGTTATTTCTCATGTTTTGAGTGTGTTGTTGTTTTGAGTGTGTTGTTATTTCTCGTGTTTTGAGTGTGTTGTTATTTCTCATGTTTTGAGTGTGTTGTTGTTTTGAGTGTTTTGAGTGTGTTGTTATTTCTCGTGTTTTGAGTGTGTTGTTATTTCTCGTGTTTTGAGCGTGTTGTTATTTCTCGTGTTTTGAGCGTGTTGTTATTCTCGTGTTTTGAGTGTGTTGTTATTTCTCGTGTTTTGAGTTTGTTGTTATTCCTCGTGCTTTGAGCGTGTTGTTATTTCTCGTGTTTTGAGCGTGTTGTTATTTCTCGTGCTTTGAGCGTGTTGTTATTTCTCGTGTTTCGAGCGTGTTGTTATTTCTTATGTTTTGAGCGTGTTGTTATTTCATCCACTCCTAACCCAAACAAAAAATCTAGAATTTTTAGGCTTTTGTGCACTAAAAGGACTCTCATCGAATTATGGCCAACTCAAACAGTGTTGCATAGCACTATTGCAATTAGACATATTTCGATGACGATTACAACACCCGACAGCAATTAAAATTGTCATGAAACCCTACATCCATTAAAAGGTAGAGCTGTATTGAGTGTAACTCTGACCTGGTTTCCCCCCGATTTCATCCAGCCTTTGGAAACAAATTGTTTTAATTTTGTTTATTTGTTTATTATTGTTTTATTTATGGTTTCTACCATCCTCCACCATCAAAAGTAGACTAATCAACTAAGGACTCGCTCAAAGTCTGCGAATGTTGAACGAGAATGAAACTCCTACTGCTTATATTAAATGACGGCCTCGAGTGGCTCGCGGAACCGAGAACCTATCACTTTCTGAGACTTTATAAAGGAATCTTTCGTACCATAGATCAATTACGGTCCCGCGAGAGTGACTTACACGACCAGTAATGCGTTTGATTTAATTTACCCGAGTTCTATGAGTTGTCAGCATTCGGGGGTCAACTTTAGAAACACTAATTATCTGACGTTTTTATTCCTCAAGGAAACGTACATTAAGAGAGCGAAAGTTTTTTTTCTCGTTTTCTATCTCAAGAGAACAGACTTTCACAGTCACGCAGAAGCTCTCTCGTATTCACCACTAGACGTTACTTCTGGCTGCACTGATATAAATAAATTGTTGGGAAAACTGGCGGAACCTATTTGTGTTGTTCGAACGTTTGTCCTTAAAGTCAGAAACGTTGGAAAAATTAATAAGCACTCCAAACGTAAAAAAACTGTGGAAGAAAAAAAAATGCCATCGGACTATGACAATACAAAGAAGTTCGTTAGTATCTGAAATCTACTACAAAGCATAAATCTCGTATTTTTCTTCTAAATCTTCAAGATAATAAGCTAAGCAATTTCGGTCGTTTTATTTAACTAAAAATGCTCGTGAAAATCAACCAGGCAGATATTGCCTTCGCGGATTTTTTTCAAAAGCGTTGAACTTGATATCGCACTCACACCTTGGTTAAAGTGACACTAGTGCACAAATTACAAGGTCAAAGGCCCCTTGATGCAACTTGCTGTTGAGTGTTACAAGATGGCAAATCGTAGGACTGCAGGATGGCATAGACAATCTAACAATGTGAAATGTGGTTTCAAAGTTAGCTTGCAATATACAAAAATGTGCCATCTTTAAAATGTCTAGAAAACGCTTCCCAATAGTATAAGACTATATTGGTGGCTGAGGTCTCAAGAGAGTTAAAGAAGAACGGAATTTAAGGGTCGTGTTACCCTAAACTGCAATAAACAGGGTTTCTGATATCCTGCGAGTTTGTATTAAAATTAGCGTGATATGTAATAACTAGTCAGATTTAAAACCGATTCTCAACCAGATTTGCAAAACAACAGTAAGCGAGGGGTAACTTCTCAACTTCGCATTTAACGGTTCAGTCTTATTTTCTCTAACGTGTTTAAAATGGCTTGGTAATCGAAATAAACAAGGAAATATATTTAAATGCATTATTTTAATGCACGCTGAACGTTTTTTTTTTTTCAGGTACGCTTCAGCCACTTCGCATCCTCTTAGTATGTGAGAAATGGACAGATTGGAGAAGCAATATTTCAAGAGTAAACAAAGAGCTGGGACTAGCGTTAGCAAGAGCAGGTCATCATGTTGCTTGCCTTGTTTTCGATCCTACTCCACGCGATATTCAAGAAGCAAAAAATGGAGGAGTAATACTGGTGACAGCTGCTTCTCGTAAAGGGATTTCCAATGACGATCAAAAACTTTTTTTGTTGCATAACAGTTTCCCTTTTACACCAGATTTGATTGTAGGGCATGGCTTTACTACGGGGGTAGCTGCAGCTATTCAGGCAGAAAAGTATGGGTGTCCAGTGCTACTTATTCTGCACGATGTTCCGAAGCAAAACCAGCGGCGTTTTTCCGATGGAAAAGAATGTGTTTCTGAGGAAAATGAAGTGAAATTGGCGTCGACAGCAGACTTTGTAGTAGCTGTTGGACCGTTAGTAAAAGATGAGTGGATGACAATTTTAAACCGAGAAGTCATCGAAATAATTCCAGGGCTGCCAGACGTTGAGGAGCGCAACTCAGTCGTCTCACCACAGTACCATTGCGTAATACTGGCAGATTTGGAGACGGCTGTCACCAAAGGTCTTGATGTTGCATCTTCTTCTGTTGGTCTTGTTGAGAGGAAAAGAGGTGTTGTAACACTTGTTGTTCGGAACGTAAGTGAAAGTGAAGATTGTGAGCTGAAGGCTTTCGTCACAGAACATTGTCCTGCAAGGAAGAGAATGAGGGTTGTTGTTAAACCCTATACCGAAAGTAGAGAGTTAAGAGTCATAGACATTCGAGGTGGATCGGTTCTTTTGATGCCATCCAGAGAAGAAGCATTTGGTTTTGAAGCTTTGGACGCCATTGCTGTCGGTGTTCCTGTACTTGTATCATCTTGCAGTGGAATTGCACAAGTCATTCAACGGTTTGATGATAAGTTTCAAGACTGTGTTTTAGAAATCGACAATAACTTAACTTCGACATCCGTGCAATGGGCGGATACGATCGAAAGATTGGCACTAGATCAAGAAAGTGCGTTTCAGAAAGCGAATGAGCTTAGAGCTGAATGGAAGCAGTTGTTCACTTGGGATTTGGCTGTTGAATTAATCATCAAAGAGGTTAATACATCAGGGAAAGTAAGAAGCCCAGACTCTCGTCAGCTGCTCCCAGTGACCCTGCCCATCTCCCCAATGCCAAAGAAAGTCACAGGCCTCGTCGAATCATTGGACTTGTTTAAGAGGCGACGAAACTTTGTCTTGTTCTTGTCACCTGAAGAAGGCGAAAATCAGTCGTACTTGGCCAATGTTGGTTTAGTACCGTGGCTTGCTGTTTTTGACTTCGACTCAAAAAGCCATAACAGTGGCTTTTTTCACAGCTGCGAAGGTTTGATGCAAAGAATAGGAAGACCAGTGTGCAGTATGTTGCCTTCTCCATCGAGTGACGGAGAGTATTACAAGAAAGGTGGTGTCACTTTGACCAATTCTATTCCGTGGGTCATGGTAGAAGGAATAATGAATTTGCAGGAAGAAGTGGAAAGTAATCTTGATTGGTATATGGAGTTGTTTCAAAGTCTAAAGAAACGTCATCAGTTACCAATGACCATTGTTGTTCTCTGGAATTGTTCTGCTGCCAATCGAAAGCGTTGCAAAAAGCTCGAACGCATTCTTACAGTCATCCAAGCCTCGCCACAGCTCAAAAACCAGGTAGAACTGGTTCTTTTATCCACTGGTGAAAGTGTTGATGATCGCTTCGAAGAAATAGCTGATGACTGGAAAACCAAGATTATTGAAGTTTCTTTGGAGGAATTTTGTCATGCTGTGCACTTTGAAGCTATATCGAACCCCACACAGTGTGTGCCAGACTTTGCAGTACCTGTAGCTGACTCAAGTCCCAGAGTTTTACCTCCCGAAATGCGATGGATCAATAGAGAACTGACAGTCTTGTACCTTTCTATCGGAAATGTTCCAGAACATGGGAATGGAGATGCATACCACTTCTACCGTGGTGGCACAATTTCGTGGTATGCAATTAAAATGGGCTACGCAGTTGAAAGGGAGTCTTGGCTCCAGATTGAAAGCAAAATCGAGGAGTTGCTCAAGCATCGTGGAACAATAAGACTTGTTCTGAAGCACGAACGAGGAACAGGGGGGACAACTTCCGCCAGACGAATTCTGTATGAGTTTCATGAAAGATATCCTTGTGTGTGTCTCACATCAATAACACAAGACGTTCCAGCAGCGATCAAGCTTCTCTGGGAGTTCAGTAACTTACCCGTGATTATTCTTCTTGATATGAAACAGAGCCAGGTTGAGGAAATGGACGTTGAGATGTTGTACAACTGCCTATCAAATAACAGAGTTCCGTGTTTGCTTCTGAATGTTTGTCATCAAAAAATCAAAGTACCAGAGAAAAGAGCTAAGAGCAATACGTCAGCTGAGCTCCCGCTTGTCTTAGCTGATACTTTGAAGCCCAAGGAAGTAGATGAATTCATTGAAGTTTACAGTGATCAAACAAGAAATAGAAAAAGTGCTCTAAACCAGCATCGGCTCGCACCCAAAGAAACGCAAATACCATTTTACTACGCTCTCGTAGCTTTTCAAGACGAATTCATTGGCCTTGAGGAGTTTGTCGACGATTGTGTTAAAGGTCTGAATAGCAGTGAACAAAAGCTGATGACGTTCCTTGCAATGGCTCATCATTATGGTCAACGTGTACTCCCAGCCAACGCATTTTCGGGAATTCTGCATGTGTCAGCCCGCAATATGCTGACCCTAGAGAGTTACATGCCTGATGTTGCGCTTCAGCTTCTACTTGAAGAAGAGGGATTTTGGAGACCTCGCCATGATTCCATCAGCCAAGAAATACTCCGTAATTTACTCACAAAACCTTTTCGAATCCACCCCGATAACTGGTACAAGCACCTTGCATCGACGGCCATTGATTTTATCAAATACATGGAAGAAGATGTCGTGAGCAACGTTCTCTTAACAAGAATTGAGGAAGAGTATTCCCCCGGTCTCAAGTCGTTTTCCTCACTCGTTAATGCAATACCAACGGAAGAAGATGCTATCCGAGTGTTTGAAAAAGCAATTGCACAGTTTCCACGCAATCCGTTTTTCCAGGTTCATCTTGGTCGGTATTATAGTTTGCGAAAAGGAGTTCCTGGGTTTCAGACTGCCATCCGCTACACAGACGAAGGGATAAGGCTTGGACAGGTAATGCCGTCAAGCACTGTGCGTGGACAGTTTGCTCAAATGAAGGGAATGGTGTACAGCCGTCAAGTACGATACCTTAGAGATAAGAAAGCCACATTAGAAGATATTATTCCTGTTGCACAGGATGGAGTTCAGTGTTTTCGCCAAGCAGTTAGCCTCTGCCCAGACTCAGTTGATGGTTATATTCCCGAAGTAAGAATGATGTACGATGTTTTTGCTTATGTTGATAAGTGCTGGGATGGTGGTTTGCACAAGTATTTGAACTCTGCAGAAGCTAACCGGTTTCTTGTCGATGGAATTACAGAAACGTCTGACGTTCTTGAAGCTGTGCCTGATAGCGAGAACTATGCATTTTGGCGGAGACGACTCTTTTGCCTTGGTAATCGAGGTAGGGAGCAGGTAAACCTTCGGGAACAGTTGAATTTTTTTAAGCGACTCAAGTTGTCTGGTAGGGGAAGCATTGCGCCAATCAACCGCCAAATGGTAGTTATCAATTTTGAAATTGCCAAACAAGAGGGTAATTGTTTGTCCACTACCATTGCTTTGGAGCTGAAAAGCCTCTTGGATCAAGCTCTGAAATACGACAAGCAGACAGACTTGACAATGCGGCTTTGGGTTAGATTGGCACCTCATGTTCCAGTTGACTTGTCCGAAGCTGAGAACAAGATAGCAATGTGGTGTACAAAGGAGAAGTCTGTCAGATCGTTACTCTACAAGTACATCTTGGCTTGCATCCACATTCTTGAAGGTGGCGGAGATCGATACAAAGAAGCACGCGCGAACGCAAAGGACGACCTTTTTGCGGCAGTATTAAACATGAACCGAGGAGACATTGGAAGATGCCGACATCCAGATCGTCCAGTGGTCTGGCTTGGAAAAGGAAAGGGGATGGCGCAGCTAGTACACCTGGAAGACTTGGAAGATACACTGACAAAACCAGTTCGAACAGAGTCGGTCCGGACTGGTAGGTTTGTTGCTGATAAGTACTGGAAATCCCTTCGCCAGTTAACTGGTTTAATCATAAAAACTGGAAGAGTAGGAAAAATTCTAGTCAACAAAGAGCTAGAAGTGTCATTCAGAGCTGACCTTTGTGATCCTCCTCTAGACAGTGCACCATTTCTGCACCGACAAGTACGCTTTTTCCTGGCCTTTAACTATTTTGGAGCAGATGCATACAACGTGAAACCTCTTGCCGTTACTAACTGATTCCAGAGCCGTCTCCCTACTGAGGTTCAAATCTGACAGTTGGCGTCTAACTGCTTTGCAAAAAATCGTCAGGTGGTCGTTATAGACAGAGAAAAGACCCCGTTAACATTTGGCGCGAAAACGTTAACCTCTTGAAACGATTTATGTTAAAAAGAACAGACTAGTCATTCATTCCTGAAACGAAACCAGTGACATGGATCTTTTACTATTTTATCCATTCTATATGTTCGTTTGGTTGAAAATATATATTCCTTAGCCTTTTGTTTTCTTAGTTCTTATGATTTTTACCACCTTTTGTTCCATTGTTCTTTTAGCGCCAATAGTGAATTCGACTCACCGATTAACCTATTACAACTTTTCTCTTTTGTACTGTTTCTCTGACAAGCTGTAGATGTCAAAAGCTTGGACATTTCAAAATTTCAAAGAATGAAAATGGCCTCATTTGGACCTGTGTCAATTTTTTTTATCGTTTTATGTGTGTTGTTCGTTCGTCACAACAACTGCGAATGTTCTAGAGCTGAAAAGGATACATTCATGGTCTTCTTTGATGTGCAGCTACGTCTGCTCTGCTTCACAGGATTTCGCTTTGTTTCAAAGCGCAAGACGACATTCTGATCTTTTGCATGCAGTACGTTTTTGGCACGGCTGATGTCAAAAGCGTTCAACGAAGCTTGAAGAGTGTCTTAAGACTCTTATTTTGGCCCCCGCGTGAGCCTTTTAACTGTTTGAGCTCATCTTGATGAAGCTTTTTAGGGATCCAAAAGTCAGACATGCGGACACCGTGACCCGCCTAGCGCAGCTGTGACTGAGTTAAAACCGTGTGAATGCTCGGTTGATAGGCTAGCGAAAGATGACAGTATCAGGCTGATTAATCTTAGTCTGCGCCGGGTTGACATCGTCCTTACGAGAAAAGTTTTCAACATCGTTGAGAGTTTAGCCAGCAGAAAGTCAAGACTTACTTTTCCCTGGACAATGTTCTATCCATTGTGTTTTCCCGAAAACCAGTAACAACATCAGACTACCTATATAACTTATTACCAAAGCCAGAATGACCATCGAACAACACGTTCTTGTACAGTGTAAAGCATACCTCTGTAAAGAATATCCCAAAAATTATCGAATAGAGAAAGATCTCGACGCCAGCTTGAATTCTTCACTACGTAACACAACACGCAAACAACGAGACGTGGTATAAAACACAGCTAGCACAACCCAACACCTTGAATCACTAAAGACAGGATCTACTCTCTCCAGTCAGAAAGCAAAACTTAGAACAAGAACCAACTTCAATCACTTGTACTAATGTCGCCAATACCGAAAGCCTCCGCTACTCGGATTATGTTACAGACCTCGCTAAAAGCCTTTCGAGCGATGAAGTACAACCACTGACAAAAGGTCCAAAGTTTAGTTTTCAGAAACATCAATGACAATAAAACACACGCTTAAATGCCATCTTCTTTCGCTCAGCCAACCAGATCAGATGGCAACATGTGATCTGGACCTGGATCTTCATAAAAATCACATCAAATACTCCGAGTCTTGCAGTATCTACCAACTACAACGCAGTGATCAGAAGAAAGCTCACTCCAAAGGATGCATGCACACAAAAGTCCAACTTTCCTTACGCAAGATCGAACTTAGAAATAAGTGGACAAACATGACCAACACTGAAACAAGAATCTTACGACCTCTGAAAAAATGAATACCTTTCCAGTGAAAAAGTTTTAAAGTTTTGCGTCAATGTTAAGATTATGTAAAGCAACCTCACCCTGGAGCATTACCTAAATCAAAATGGCCAGAATGTCTGCCAAAACAACCAAGTATAAGCTACCAAATCTATACCTACACACGTACAAATGAACTTCATATCTCCTAACACTGCACTGTTTAACCTTTTGATTAAACCACACAAGCTCCAACAAGGAATGAACCAAGACCTTTTGTCTCTAATGTACACTGGCCAATGTTACTGTCGAGGGTCTCCATACCATTACGTAAAAAAGTACCAACGCACCTTTAAATCAGCTTCTAACTTGTTTCCAAGACCTATACAGAATGGTGGGATTATTACCCCTTCAGCCTCGATCTTATGTCACTTTCTACCTCCGTCCCTGTCTACGAAGCAACAAACAGCAACGAATGGGACCCACAGCCATCAGAAAATTCAGTAAAGGCGACATCGCAAATTCTCCTCACAGTCGTCCTTAACGACGTTTATATATATTTCACCTACTACAGCGCCATGTATCGACAAATCAGAGGTTTCTCCATGGTATCTGGACAGTTTATCCGGCATACTAGCCGTTTGATTCGTGGGCTCACTAGACAAAAATGCCGTGACGCCTGACTGATATGTGAACGTCTCTCAACAAACATGAACCCAAGCCTCCGCCGGCCGAGAAATTCCACCACGAAATCACCAAGCTGCTACCGAAAATTAAAATCGAGCTCGAGAAGCCACAACAACCGTCAAACGGGTATTTCCCCACTCTGCTTTTATCATCAACGTTAAAGAAATTGGTCGTTTTGTGCTTCCACAAAAAACAAACTTTTACTTCTAAAAAGCAGTCCAAACAAATTTCGTTCGCTCCTGGTCGTTCCAACCTACTCACATGCACTAAAACTGACTTTATTAAAAACTAACGGAAGATTGTTAATCAAAGATGCAGCTCCCCTTCCAAGAAATCTCTGCACCATAAGGAGTTTGTGCGCCAATTGATCTGTTCCAATGGATATCCCCAACACGTTGTTGAGCAAACATGTATCCATAGCACTTCAGCAGTTACAATTACCCTGAACGCCATGATCTATTAATATCGAATGGGTGTTTTGGAACACTCCTTTCATGTCCGGGAAATTCGGCTACAAATATATTTTTAAACAGGATGGAACTAACGTTTGGATTATGTACAAACAGCGTACTCTCGGACAAGTAACCGAAGCTAAACTTACCCGAGACACTAAAAAACTGTACACTTCTTGCTTATACTTGTCGCATGTAACAGCGACAAAAATCATCTTCTGGTGGAAAAAGAGACTGTTAAAAGTTCGCCGCTTTTAAGCGATTTATGATAGAAAGAGCAGATCTATCAAACAGTGGCGTGTATCATTCACTGTTTTAACTGTTCTATATGGTTTTTTCTTTAGCCTTTTTATTTTTTTAGCTGTTTTGTGTTTTCCAGTTCTTTTAACCCTAGCAGTACGCCCGTTTTTTTGTCAGATTAACTTTATGCATCATTTCTCCTTAGTGCGTATAACGCTAACAACTTTTTGATATTCAATTCATTTCACAAATAGTTTTAAAAAATTTTTCAAAAAAATTTTGGAAATTTAGTCAAATTTTTTTGTCTTCAGTGGCTCAATCTAGCAAAATTTTCAGACACCTTGGTTCACGACCGCGTTTTTAGGGGACTGGGTTGTGACGTTGGGTTGAGCAAAACACAAAAGGGGCAAAAGAAATGAGATATGCATTAGGAATTGGAATAAACTTCTGAATAAAAAATCTGATTAATTCAGGTCCATCTTGCTGTGTTTTGATCCAGTGAAGCCAGAAAATGACGTCATAACCCAGGCCCCCTAAAACGCGGTCGTGAACCATCAAAACTTGAGCTTCAAATGTGTATAAAAAGATCTAGAATACGACTGATTTGAAAACTTCTTTTCTTAAAGCACTTAGTTTTCAAACACTTTTAATGGTTACAAAAACTATTCTTAATGTTACAATCACTTTAATGTTTTGAATCATCCAGGTGGTACCATTAACTTCCTCAATAATATCACTTACTGATAAAATAAAGTATACCTCTGAGGAATAGCCAGCGTAGATTAGCGTTCTAGTCATTTTCGAAGGCGAAAACAACGAGCTTCTTGTAAGAAACGCATGCTGAATATGTATGTTAATACTGATTATAGAAATTTCAATACCCAGCCGGAAGAATATTTTACCCAGTTTATAGCAACTTTGCTGAGGTTTTACTTTTTCTATACGAGTTTTTGTTGATTAATCAGTAAAAGCAGTACATTCATAGTTTTGAACGGGCTAATTGTAGAGTATAGAAAAGCCTAGTTACTTTTGTAAACGACGAAGTGCCTAATTTTATATATAAAAAATCCAAAGAGAAAGGCATATTGACCTAGTTTTATTGAACGGAAGACTACTGCATTGCACAGACACGAACACGGCCTCTTTATTCTGTGCATGTTTCTTTGCATCTGAATTTTGGTTTATGCATGCTTAAAGTAATTAAATACGGATGTAACATGTAATAGGATAGATACAAGACAAGAATAAACACTAGAGAACAAAACGGTCCGTTCTTATTCACTTATTGTGCTTCAGATTTGTTATTTTATGAATCCCATAATTTTCCTAAACCACCTCGAATGGCCCTCAACTGCCCCAAACCTTGTGCAGATACATATAAGCAATATTTCTGTTATTTAAACCAACATGTTTTTTTACACGAAAGTCGAATGTTCTCCAATACATAGTCTTACAGATCAGTTCAGATCGGCAAAATCAAAGCTTGGGCTGACATGTATGTGGGCAATCGGACTCGATTGCCCAAATGTTTTACCAGTTGAACGTTTGATAATAGAAAACTTCAACAAGCGAATATGTATCCAGTTTCATCAGGTTTGAAACAATACGTTGTCGTCAAATGGTACAACAAGCAAGACGTCTGACATGGCACAAGTGATGAAACTTGCCATTCTGGAAACGATGGTGAAAGGGGAAATAGGGGTCCGGCTTTGAGGATGTAAATTGACAGGGACCCTGGGCAAGCTTGGTCATTCGCAATGAGAACTGTTGAGTGGCTGTGGAGTGTCTGTTTGAAGGTAAATTACACCAGGTGTGTTTATTTGTCATAGATATTCTTGTTCGTTGGGCCCTGACGCAGAAAGTCGAAATGTGAGTGCATTCGTGCTAGTGTTTGGTTTGATCAGCTGTCATCTTGGGAAACGAAATTTAAGTTAACCTTGCGGCAATTTAACATTATTTTGCATGTCTACATTCAAATTAGCAAATTCAAATTTTGAAAAGAATATGTAACCGATACCCGAAACGAGGCCAATAGAGCTAATTGGAATGTTGACAAAAGAATGTTTTTTAAAAATTGCTACCAGGGTCGGTAATCAGCTTGGTAAAAACTTTCAATATTAAAAAGTTCAGCGAACCTACCTCGCTTCCTCGCAAATTCGTCGCAAAAATTCTCGAAAAAAAAACACGTTTCTCAGTGCAAAAGCATATGGTTACCGCTGACCAATGTACTGCGTGTTTACGACATCTATATATAGATACGTTGCAAAGATGACAAAGCTGGCTATTAAACTCGTGCCCAAACCTACTCGGTCCGTCGCGAATATGGCCAGAAGTAAAACATATACGTATATATATACATATGGCAAGCGTAGACTTCTCATTTTAGATTAATCCTTTCTGAACAATTTCATATGGAAACAGTCCGTAAAGTTTGAAGATGTCCGAACAGTCCTTACGATGTTTGATCGGGATTATAATTTTTTACGTTTGACCTGAAATCAGGTTATCATTTCTTCAACACAGACAGTATCTTGCTTTTGCTTGGGAATTTGATGGAGAGACACAATACTTCGCGTTCAGATCGCTGCCGTTTGGGCTTACGTCCGCGCCGTATGTTTTTTACAAAGGTTATGAGATCTTTGGTTAGGCATTGGCGGGGCCGGGGCGAGCGAGTAGTCGTCTACCTAGGTGATGGATATTGATGGCGCGCGCTTATTTTCAGATGCACTGAGATTTAGTAAATCCTGTCATTCAAATCTTCTTAGTGCTGGATTTCTCGTGAATGAAGACAAGTCAATCTGGAATCCTTCGCCTGTAGGTGTGTGGCTTGGCCTCAATTTAAACTTTAAGCGGTCGCGTATTGAAATTCCTAAGAAAAAGATTGATAAGCTGAAGTTGCGCCTTTCACAAGCTTTTTGGTCAGATCGAGTTTCCTTACGAGCGCTTTGTAGCATTGCTGGCCAGATAAACGCCATGTATTTAGCAATTGGAAACACCGTTCGTTTGTTCACAAGCGGCAATGTATGCGCAGATTGAGGCTAGAAAGAGCTGGGAAGAACAAATTGTTCTTCAGGACGTTAGACGAGAAATTGACTTTCGGCTTTTTCGACTGAATTCTCGAAATGGTCTAGATATGTGGTTTAAATCTAGTGCCGTTAGGGTTGCCTACTCAGATGCCAGTGATTCGGGTTACGGGGGTTATATTGTCGAATTAGGCCAAGATATTGCAGATAGTGGAACTTGGCAACACTCAGAAATGTTGTTCAGCTCTACTGTGAGAGAACTTTTGGCAGTGCGAAAAGTTTTGCAATCTTTCGCGGTAAAAATCTCTGGCTCGACAGTCAAATGGTTTACTGACGACAAAAACGTTGCTAGTTTTTGGAAATTGGGAGCCGCAAACCACATGTCCAGGAAGAGGCCTTAAATATTTTCAACATTTAAACCTCTAAATATTTAAACCTCTAAATATTTTCAACATTTAAACCTCTAAATATTTTCAACATTTGTTCGACCTATGGTATCTCTATT
>JANVCF010057560.1:0-13145 GCA_025388745.1 Hydrozoanthus gracilis
TGTTCATATTTGTTACAAAATTTTTACCAAGCCTTTTGGAAAAATGAAGTTCTTGATTCTATCTTAGTGCATCACATGTTAACATAAATCAAACTTTTAGTTTAAACAACATCCATCCATTTTATCGATCAGAAAGAGAAAGACATTGTTCGACCAACTTTGTTTCCAAATGACCACACTATTACATTAAGTTTTCATTTATTTGAAGTGTAAGTACTCATGCATTGTTGTTTTTTCATAAAGTTTTTTTTCTGTTCTTGGGCTTAGCAAGACACCAAAAGCTAAATATTGGCCAGATTTCTGGATTATGTATCAGAGTTATATGAAAAAAGAGGATGGTTTATTTATTAAATGTGAAGTTTGTATTTCTGTCCATAGTTTTTGTTTTGAGGGAAAAACTATTGGACAAAGAGCCACCAGTGTCTGTTTCCTTGTTTAAATGGTTTTGGTATCAACACCACAATTTTCATTCCATGTAACCGCCTTTAGTTAGCTTGAGAATGTTACTGTTAGCTGTTTAAATAGCTGTAACTATTTGGTTGACCGAAAATCTCAGTACTTTTGAACTCTGAGCAAAGCGACCTTTGTTCTGCCACTTTTCAAATGGTAGATCCTGTTATTAACTGAGTATCATCTTCAAATCAAGGTTTTGAAAATTAGCATTTATTAATGTTTTGTAGTACAATTTCATTTTATGCTAGCCTTTTATCCTTCTGGGAAACCTTGCATGACTTTTATCCATTCATTGTCTCCTAAATTCCAGGACAGTTTCCATTGTTAAATTAGTTTTGTGATGTACTGGGATTAGAAAAAAAGATTTATTTATTACATACTGTGTTTTTAACTTGATATGTGCTTGACTGTTGGGGCTTTTATCTTTGCACTCACTTTTCTCTTTAGTGTAGAAAATTATTCTGCATTGATTTTGTGAGTGGCTTGTGCTTTCTAGTTACCATCAGCAAGAGTACAATTTGTAGTCGTGTGTAATTGACATTGCTTATATAGCTCTGTGCCAAAACCCCACATCCATTGCTTCACCTCCTCACCTCAAGTCAGGGATTCACCAATAAAAAAACACTGCATAAATTTGCCACTCTTCACATGTTGCCAAGGAACTTTGCAAGAACATTGCTCACCTTTGTTCATATTGTACCACCACAACTTTGCAACCTCTCCTCTCTGTGCCAAAATAAACAGTGTATCATGACCATATATGGAAGCTGAACACATCAAAGCTCAGTTGAGACAGTTTTTGAACAAGCAATCAATTCCTTATTTGGATGGTCACTCTTGTAACTGCCAACAATGAAGTGGTAACATGCCACTTAATGGAGACATTAATTAACACTTTAATTGATATTTTTTAATTAGAAGCTATTTAATAATGTATGATCCATACGAGTAATAAGGTCGATACTAATTATTATGACACCAACTTCATGAAAGTGCCGTGCATGTGCAATAGCAGTGTTTAATGCATGTGTGATTTTTTAATGCCTGAAGAGATACACAAACACAGGCTGAACACTTCAAATACTTTTGCTGCACAGTCCAAATGCTTTAGATTTGTGTTAACTAAACTAATTATGTTCTATATTACTCCAAATTTGAGTTCCATCAATGTCTTTTGGTGTCGTGACAACAATTTACAGTGTTGTAATCCCATAATAAGAACATTAGATGCTTTTTGATACAAGTCAGTTTTAGCAAAGATCATTAATGTGCTTATGTTGTTTTTTGCATCCACACCAATCCTCTGGTCTTTGCTTAGACATCCATACCCATGCTAATGTTAAAATTCATGATTTCAAGTGAATTGTATCAAGTGTAATCATGTTATCTTTTTTAGTCGCTTTTGTGTTTTTTAACATTTAAGTCTGTTTTGAAAGTCTAAACTAACTTTATTGTTCTGTTTTGAAAATTGCTACTAAATCACACTGTTGATGAAATGTACCATGCTATGAAATATTTTCTAATGGTATATGAAGTTATCTAATCCTATATATAAGTATACTAGTGTAGAGTGCTTTGAGAGTTAAAAACGTTTTTGTTTCTTCAACAAGAAAAGGTTGAAGATTTATCTTACAGTTTTCACAGAAAAGCACCAATGCATTTGAAAAGTTCAGTTGACAATTAGACTAAATCAGTACTCTAAAAATGCATGCAGTTAGAGTGGACTTGAATACAGTAGTTGTCTTGAGTTAACTCACTCGACCATGGACAAGCAACTACTTGGTTTATTCTGTTGAAAATCAATCGTAGTTCCCTCTTTGCATGTTGAAAAATTAAATAAGGAAAATCTTTTAAGTAACTGTCAGTAAGCTAATCTAAAACTAGATTGAGTTTATTAGCACTCACTCCACTCCAAACCACAGCCTTGAGAAAATTTGAGTTATTGTGAACCAAAATTTATGCAATTAGACATATTGTAACAATTGTTAGATGCTGTTCTTTCCATAAAATGATCAGTTATGCCACATATATACACCATGAAATTGGCGTTTAAGCTTTTTTGCAACAGCAAATAACTCAAATGATACTTTCAAGCTTAAATAATTATGTGGCTGTGATACAAACTCAAGCAGAACTTGTAAGTGTTATCAGTTGCTTGTATATTTGGCAAGTTAACAGCTTCTTGTGTTGTTGTTGGTTGTGGAGAACAAATGATCATAGTTTATTGATGAGTGTCAGGATTAGGTTTTTAAGGCGCCATTTTTGTAATAAATGGACTGGGTGAAAAAAAAATCACGAAATTGTAAGTTTTTTAGTTCCATTCATTGTAAATATGGGACAATGGCAGAGTTTTGTGGTAAGAGCTAATTTGCAAATAATACATACTTCTTAAGTTATTCGCTTGAGAATATCAATTTAAAAGAGAAAACAGCCAAATTCTGCATCATTTTGTTTCATCTCAAATTGGAGTCATTTCTTGGAACTTAGCTCCTTCAATTTGTTATTATAAAATAATATTATTGTGGAAGCAAATGATTTACCTAGTCCATTTTTGTTTGAATGTGAAGCAACCATCAAATTAGTCACATGCTGGCAAACTATTGATGTTTTGAGCTTTCACTGTGTTGTGTTTTAAAAAGAGCCTTTATGTTTACAAGATAGTATGTAGTAGTCCGTGCTCTGTCATTCATTGACATATTGACACACCTTTTGAGCTTACATCAGCAGAAACTTTACTATACTTTTACTTGATAAAGAATTGATTATAGCATATCATAGCAACAAGGTTAATAAACTGCTGTTCATGTTAGTGTGTTGCACACCACTTGTTCTCTCACTTCTTCATCATTAATAATCATCAAGTCAGCTATGAATTTTGTGGCACTTTTTTTTCTTCATCAACCAACATTTAAGACATGTTGCTTTAGACATTTGTACCATTGAGTGGCTACAATCAAATTTTGTTGAAAAGGATGAAATGGAAAAAAGTTTAAAGGATGCTGGGGAGGTATAGATATTTGATAATGATACTGTTATAAATATTCCTTAGCACACCAGTTGCTGGCCACAATACAACCAATAAAATGCTGATTAAAAATCCTATTTTCAAAACACAATTTATCAGTTGGTACCAACACAAACTCATTGCAATCATATTAGGTCACTTGACATTTCAGCAGCTACTAGATACCCATAGCTCTTAGAATATCCTCAAATACCTCTAAGCACATGTTGGGTGGAGGCAGAGATTGAGGTCAAAAGGTGGAAACTTCATAGGGGTGAAGCATAAATTATGCCTGCTGATAAAAATTTTGAAAAATCATATTTCCAAAATCTAAAAAATGTTCACATTTTACTTTTGTGCTTCAAGCTTGGAAGAAATTGGCAATTATAACCATGGTCTCATTAAAGGCCGCTACAGACATATCAAAAGTTATCCCAGATTGAAGAAATGTTGGTCTAAAATGTGAAACTAACATTTGGCAACTTTTACTACTCTTGTTCATTTGAGATACAGCTCAACTCCATTTGTTTGTTCCATCATAACTTTCTCTTTAAATTATCACAATTTGTGTGTGACAAATGACATCATCTGAAACACAGGCAGTAGTCTTGTAGAAATCAAAAGTTGCCCTAACTTTTCAGCTCATTCATGGATGGCAGAAGCAAAACAACTATTCAAGGCTACAGTGGAAACTAAAATGAGTCTTAAATCTGAAACTCCTGATCAAAGATTTTGTAACCAGAAAACAAATGGAGGGGCCTTCACCCCCCCCCCCAACCAAATTATTTGGGGGGGGCCTATTACTCTCCCCCCCCCCCAATTCTGCAGGTTATTTTCAAATGGATCTAGTCATTCCAATCAAACTTGGTAAGTATTTTTGATATTTAGAGCAATTCACAATTTTGTTGACATTTTACTGATGAGAACAATTAAAGTAAGCTTAATTTTACATAATAACAATAGTATCACTATTGAAAAGGGATTTGGTTATAAAACAAACAATGGGCTCTAAGCCTGGGGAACTTGAGTTGGCCAAGAATGTTCTCTTGGTGTCCTGCTGCCCAAGTCCCAGAATCCTGACGCTATTCAAGACAGCAAAACCTTGAAAATCTATATCAGGTCAAGACAAATAGAGAAAAACATATGACCCCATCAGTACTGAAGCTAAAATGTGTACCTTTTGTAAGACCTACATTGTAAATTTATTGTAAATGACAAAAATGATGAAAAATTTACTATCCAACAACTTGTAGAAATCAAAAGTTGCCCCTGCTTTTCAGCAAATGGAGGGGCCTTTATCCCCCCTCCCCCCCCCCCAACCAAATTATTTGGGGGGGGGGTATTCCCCCAATGGATCTAGTCATTCCAATCAAACTTGGTAAGTATTCTTGATATTTAGAACAATTCTAAATTTTGTTGACATTTTACTGTTGAGAGCAATTGAAGTAAGCTTACTTTTATACAATAATAATAGAATCACTGTTGAAAAGGGATTTCTGTACGTACATTGTTGCTCCAAAATGTAAAAAAAATCATTCCACAATCATTTATTTAATATCCATGACTGCTTGCATTTTGCTGCTTTTAGAGGAATTGAAGCAATTTCTGTGGCCTAGTGTCAAAAAGTAAATAGACATACAAATTTATTTTTGAAAGTTCAGATGGCATCCTAGTATTGTGATTGGAGTCTGGGCTGCCTGTGCTTCTAGACCTTTTAAAGGCAGCTAAAATCGTCTCCCAAATCAAGAGTAATCATATGCCTATGATTCTTCATAAACACAGGTTTTTTTCTGTGAAGCATTTTGAGCCGTGATAATACATGTGTAAGTGGTAAGTTAGTTTTGAGAGTATAAATCATTTTGAGCCAGTAGACTTAACATGAGAAAAATTGGAAGTGGCAACAAAAAGTTGAAGCTGAATGGGTGCCACAGGCACCCCAAGCTTACAGCAACACTAAGGGAATTATTTTAAATGAAGACTGTTTCCCAGTCTTACAAATTTAGTCAAAATTTTAAAATAGAAAATCTTTGGAATAAAGTTTGCCCACCTTGAGTTCACCTGGCGTTTGTATCTTGTGTGTATTTCTGGCACGATCGAGGTTTTGCATTTGCTCTTGTAAAGAAATATATTTATTTTAAAAATACATCTTAGCACACCTATTGCTTGCCCCAATTATATGTATATACATATATACAATCGATAAAATACTTGTTAAGAAATTTTACCCTATATTCTCAGTCACTGAAACTCTTCAATTGTATCAGCATTGTAAGGTCACATGGTATTCAGTTTGTTACCTACTAGCTCTATGTAGATACTCCTGGCTCTTAGACATATGTTGTGCATTTGGAACATGGGTTCAGTATTCATATCAAAACCTTAGTCAATTTTGTTGATGCCCAAGAAAAAATTAAAATGTGAAAAAATCAGAGTGGTTTTGGTTGGTGTTAATTTTCATTTTAAACTGAACAATAGCGATCAAATTAAAAATAGTTTCATGAATTGAGCCTCAGTTTTGCCTTATTCTAAGCCTCATCCTGATGGCCCATATTAAAACACATTTGTGTATTCAATATTCATCTCTCTTGTACAAGATATTCAAATGTCTTTGGCTGTCAGTTGAAATACATACTATTTTCAGAATATTATTATTATTTATTATTAGTTAATTATAAGTCTTGATCTAGCTCCTGCATATAATAGCGATCTATTGAGTCATTGTTAGCCTAGTTGTAACCTAAGATCAGTTGGCCAGTGCCATCCCAAGGTTCAATCAAAGGACCTAGCTATGCATGGTGACAGAGCATTTTCAGTAACTGTGCACCAAAGCTCTTGAATACCCTTCCCAGCAACATTAAGAAAAGTGGTACTCTAACAGTATTTAGATCAAGAGTAAAGACCTTTTTTTAAGGAATCATTTTTGCAATATTTTTTGTAACTTTGAATTTTAAATAAGATGTTTTTAACTATAGTACAGTAACAGCCTGCATATAAAAACCTAATTTTTCAATTTAGCCTAAATAGGTTCTTATAGAAATGGTACTTAAAGCAAATTTAGGTTACCAAGGTTCTTAAATATGAATTTCATCTGAATATATTACATGTAATAAAAATACCATCTGCCAATACAGTACACTCTTTTTTACTATTAAGAACCAGTAAAATTTTGCCCAGGCTTAGTGTTCTTTTTTTTTTCAACAATTTGAGGCTCAAAATGTTTGAAAGCGGTTGAAAATCGACCTCAAAGGCCTTCCAGTGTTTATGTATGCCCAGTTTTTAGTTCCAGAACGTGTGTCCATGCAAGACATGTCGTTTTAGTTGTATTACATTGTATCAAGTTACAGTGTGATGTTGTTCCTGTTTACTCGGACATTAAACTTTTTTTTCTTTTTTGCTATTTCTTTCTTTTAATTTGCTTAATTTTTTCCAAATTTTCATTTGAGCCTCAAATTGTTCTTAATTTGTTCTTATTTTTCAGGCAATTTGAGCCTCAGTGTTCTTAATGAAAAAAAGTGTGTAAATCATTTATTTGTACCATAGAGCAGTGCTAGTACAGTGCTTGTAAATACTTGGGGAATTATTTGAATGGCAAACACAATAGACATACCGGCAAAGTTATGTCATAGATGATGGTCTTAATTCAGCAGTTTCTACCTATACACTTTTACAGTAACTCCACTGATAGGAACCTAACTTAAAACTTTAGCCTAAATAGGTTCTTATGTGGAGGGGACTTAAAATGAAAATTTTAGCCTAACAGGTTTTTAAAACCCAGGTTCTCTTATGCTGACTATTATAACTGTATAGTGCCATAGGACAAAAAGAAGTGTATATGGCACTACAAAAATGTTGAATTGTTATTATTTTTTTGATGTTCCTCACACCACCATCGCTGTGACAGCAAGGGTGTCACCTTAGCAATAGGTGTGCTAAGATATATTTTTAAAGGGGCCAAAAATTCATCTAAAAAAGTGCAGTATATTATTTTTAGACCCTATGCAAAAGTAGCAGATTTAAAATTGTCTTTTTTTAACATATTTCAAATTATATTTATTTAATGTTTTTTTGAACAGTGACAAGTATTCAATAGATAATAGTGAACTCATTTAAAATCACCCTAAGAAATTTGTTTGAAACGGCCGAAAATAGGCATTCTGTTTATAAACAGTTTTAGTTCTTAATATATTTATTTGAATTAATGTACATTTGCG
This sequence comes from Hydrozoanthus gracilis, assembly GCA_025388745.1. Classification (NCBI taxonomy): domain Eukaryota; kingdom Metazoa; phylum Cnidaria; class Anthozoa; order Zoantharia; family Hydrozoanthidae; genus Hydrozoanthus; species Hydrozoanthus gracilis. The sequence continues at coordinate 7,669 of JANVCF010057560.1, forward strand.
TTAATATAATCATTATAATTTATTAAAATATGTATGGGATCAGCAGTAAAACATGCACTCCAAGAGCCCGAGAAAGTGGTAATGTGCTAGAATATTCGAGAAAACGCCAGAGCATTCCAGAAAATTGTGGAAATAGACTGAACTCAAGCAGTTTGTTTGCGTTGTCACCATGATCTAGCGTCGTAGCGATTACATTCTCTGTTTTAAAACTGTCAGTGATTTCCCAGTAAAATATATTTCTTAGTGTTTGTAAAACTTCTCAAAATGTCGAACATAAACGAAAGTGCTCGTTGCAGGTGGTCAATGTTGAAAAGAAGACCGAATATTGAAAGACTCGGACTTTCAAATGTTTAAAATAGAAGATGATTTTCAAGAAAACGCCATTGGCATTGCGTAAGACCAAATTCTGGTTCGACCAATCAACAAACGAGATATAGTAATTTGACCAATCAGGAACAAGTACGCGCTCAGCAGGTCTAGAAGTTTCTAGAACATTCTAGAATGTTCTATGACGTTTCCGCGCCAGTATAAAAGCCGGTGAGGGCACGTGGTAGTTCTCGATTCTTTGCACAGTGACTCTGAGGTAGAGTTTACGCACGGAAAACCTAATTTTCCTTAGCGCCAACACCTAACAAAACCAAAATGCCCGAAATCGAAGAAGTTCAGCAAATGGAGGAAGAACAAGAAGTCGAAACATTCGCATTTCAAGCAGAAATTGCGCAGTTGATGAGTTTAATCATCAACACTTTTTACTCCAACAAGGAAATTTTCCTCCGTGAACTTGTCTCCAACTCTTCTGATGTGAGTAGACATTAATGATTTTTTCGTTTCGTTTGTGACTCTCTGACAACTTGAAACAACTAAGCGCGTACAGATTGATGGAGTAGTTTTGTAAGAACTGTTCTGATCAAAAACTTTTTGTAAACAGCAAACATTTTGCGAGTTGCAAACAAAGAGTCGATCGTTGTCAAACCGACCATGTGCTATCAAGCGGTCGGCGTATACTAGTAAGGGAAGATCGCAGCTTCAACATTTTCAAGCTGTTCGAAGAGCCCTTTAATCATGAAAGAAAAAGAGTACATATTCAAAGATTCTGAGGAAAGATTCATTTTATTTTGTGTTTGAACGCAAGGATGTATTAGCATTTTTTAACTTAGTCGGTTTGATAGTCTGATTCCCAAAGTGTGATCGTCGCTGTATGGCCGCGTGGTTTGCTGGTCCATTATTTATTCATCATTCTAGTGTTCCTGTTTGAAGTAATTCCAGAATTGCAAATATTGTTTTCGCTTCCAAGCATTTCTTTCGTTTTCACTTTCGTTTGTTGAATAGGCAGTCGTCTGTTTCAGCCCTCCTGCTCTTGCTCGGGACAAAATGGCGAACTTGACATGTGATTATACCGGAAGTAGCACAATCGCTATTAATCTTACTCCACTTTCTCTATAAAAAATATAACTGTTTTTTTTCCAATTCAAGTTTTTTGCGACACTATTTAAATGCAGATATCGTTTTCTTATTCTTATTATAATTTTAAAACCTTAGAGAGTAAGTAAAAGTTAATTTTCATTCAAGACAACGTATTATGGACTATCGTCTTTGCGCCTAAAGCGAAGAAGTTTCTTGCGTAAATGCTTCTGCTTTATATTTGATATTTGAAATGAAGATGTGGAACTTATTGCTATCATTAATTTTGGTCGTAAGGCAACGATTTGATGTGTGAACAAAAAATATGTACACTAAGACGAATACGATGAGGTTATTATTTAAAATTGAACTAAATTGTGAAATGCCTGTTGTAATATAACTGGACTTGTCCCCAGATGACACTCTGGGGTGAGAAGGGTAGGAATGGCTGTCAGAAAAGTCCCTAAAAATTCAAAGCCAAAGGCATTAAAGTCTTCCTTTCCCTAAAGAATACCTCATGGTTTTGAAACTACCCAAAAAAATACAATTTTGTGTTTACCCTTAATTAAACACATCCCTTAATTAAAGGTGTATCATCATACTTGCAGTTTCTAGACTGTATTTGACAGAACAGAACCAAAACGAGGAAAATTGAATGAAATGTAAACCTTGTAAAGCCTCCCCTAATATTGCAATAGAGATTTTCTGAAAATATACACTAGGCTCTAAGCTTAATATAGGTTACTGCCTATTTTGACCTCTAACATAGACCCTTTTGGTTTTTTGTTTTTCAAAGGCTTTGGATAAGATCCGATATCAAAGCTTGACTGATCCAGCCGTGCTAGACAGCTGCAAGGACCTCAAGATTGAGATCGTACCCAACAAGGAAGACAGCACATTGACTATCCGAGACACTGGTGTTGGAATGACCAAGGCAGACCTCGTCAACCATCTTGGAACTATTGCAAAGTCTGGCACAAGGCAATTCATGGAAGCTCTTCAGGTAATTAATGCCCTGTCTTTTTTTCACATGGGCACAATTGATTGTATTGAGTGCCAGTTTCTGCTGGGGGCTAATTTGTGATAGGTTAGTTACCTGTCAAAGGATTGTCAGACTTCCATTGTTTTGACACTTCAGACAAATGTTGTGATTAAAATCAGGGATGAGACCCCCTAAACGACCAATTGGCTTGAGAAAGGATTAAACTTTGGACTCCCTTAAAAGCGGCTGCCAATGGTTCCCAAATATGCTTCTGTTCTGCTGGGGGTAAACTTGTCATAAAGCGCCTTTGAGCATATACCTCAATATGGGTGCAAAAAATGCATTGCTTTACACTTTACTTTACAAATCACAGTGCAATGATATTGTTTTAACTCATTTGAGAACTTCAAATTTGTGACTTAAATAGGAATATTGTACCCTGTTTTTTTATCAAGGAAAATTTTTTGTGGTGTTGCAGCTTGGTTTTATTTTCTTTATAGGCTGGAGCTGATATTTCCATGATTGGTCAGTTTGGTGTCGGCTTTTATTCTGCTTATTTGGTTGCGGAGAAAGTCAAGGTTATCACCAAGCATAATGATGATGAACAGTATATCTGGGAGTCGGCAGCTGGTGGTTCATTTACAGTGGTTCGTGACGCCGGAGAGCCTATTGGACGCGGCACCAAGGTGATACTGCACTTCAAGGAGGATCAGACTGAATATCTTGAAGAGAGGAAGATCAAGGATGTGATAAAAAAGCACAGTCAGTTCATTGGATACCCTATCAGCCTAGAGGTTGGTATACATACCCAGGTCTCTAACTAGCCACCTTGATACAAAGAAATACACGCAGGCTGCTATAGATTTTTAGAACTTGAATCCAGCTGGCTACTTTAAAGGGAATCTCTCAAAGTCAAATGTCAAAATGTTGTTTGAATGTGCCTTACTGTGTCGGTAAAATGAGTAAAAAACTGCTGCATGAAAACCCAAAAACTAAAAAAATGTGAATGAAAAAAGAGTTGAATTTAACCCCTGATACCTTTCATGATTTTGTTGACGGAGGAAAATCGGAGAACCCGGATAAAAACCGTCGAGGTCAGATTGAGATTGACAAATCTCAGCCCACATGAGAAAACCGGGACTCGATCCCGGGTCCACAGTGGTGGGAGGCACAAGCAGTAACCGCTCGGCAATCCTGACCTCCCCTCCACTTGGTGGCTGGTTTGTTGTGAACTTCCCAACTAGACTAAAACTTTCTTCCTTTATCTTAAATAGGACTATGAAAGTTGGGCTCATACAATCATGAAAAGTCTTGATAAGTCCTTAGATTTGAAAAATTATGCAATTCCCAGGCTTAGAAAAGTTGTGGAGTTTTTTTCCTTTAAGCTATGTTTTTTATTAACAAACAGAGTAGTTTAGCATAACTGTACCAAAAACACTAGTAATACACAAGCGTTGTACATAAGGCATTGAATTAGTTTGTGAAATGCCTCTTATAGGTAAAGTGGGTTCTTTGGTTTCTCAATATTTCATGAAAAAATGCATTAGGTCATTAGAATGTTAATTTCCATGTTCTTTGGCCTACAGGTGCAGAAGGAACGGGAAAAGGAAGTCGAAGATGATGAGGAAGATGAGGAATCCAAAGATGAAGATGCCAACAAAGAAAAAGAAGAAAAAGATGAAGACGAGAACAAGGAACCAAAGATTGAAGACATTGGAGATGACGAAGAAAGTGACAAAACTAAGGAAAAGAAAAAGAAGAAAATTAAGGAAAAATACAGCGAGTTGGAGCAGCTAAACAAAACCAAGCCTCTTTGGATGCGAAATGCTGACGAGATCACAAATGAAGAATATGGAGAGTTTTATAAGAGCTTGACCAATGATTGGGAGGAGCATTTGGCTGTCAAACATTTCTCTGTTGAGGGTCAGCTCGAATTCAGGGCTCTTCTCTTTGTCCCAAAGCGTGCGCCTTTTGATCTGTTCGAGAACCGCAAGAAGAAGAACAACATCAAGCTGTATGTAAGGCGTGTTTTCATCATGGACAATTGTGAAGATTTGATCCCTGAGTACTTGAACTTCATCAAAGGTGTTGTAGATTCCGAGGATTTGCCCCTGAACATCTCAAGAGAAATGCTGCAGCAAAATAAGATCCTGAAAGTTATCCGGAAGAACTTGGTTAAGAAATGCTTGGAGGTGTTTGGTGAGATTTCTGAGGACAAAGACAACTTCAAGAAGTTCTATGAGCAATTCGGTAAGAATTTGAAGTTAGGCATACATGAAGACAGTGTGAACCGTGCCAAACTTGCCGAGCTGTTGAGATATCATTCGTCGGCTTCAGGAGATGAAATGACTTCACTCAAGGACTATGTTACACGCATGAAGGAGAACCAAAAGGATATTTACTTCATCACCGGGGAAAGCAAAGACCAAGTTTCCACTTCGGCATTTGTGGAGAGAGTCAAGAATCGTGGATTTGAGGTGCTGTACATGACAGAACCAATTGACGAGTACGCAATTCAACAGCTGAAGGAATATGATGGTAAGAAACTTGTGAGTGTGACAAAGGAAGGTCTTGAACTACCAGAAGACGAAGAAGAAAAGAAAAAGAGAGAGGAGAAGAAGGCAAAGTTTGACCCTCTCTGCAAAGTAAGTGTTAAAAACTTGCTAATGCTGAACTAGGGGTACCACAACCTTTGCATACTGGCAAGACTATTTGTGAAGTTTGTTGAAAATAGAACAAAATTTAGGTTCTAAGTTTTCACTATACCATTGATGCGTTCAATGAACACTGATTTGATATCCAGTGCCTTTTTTAGTAAAATTATATTTGCCATGTCAGTAGTATTGACAGTTGTAAGTTCATTATTAGGAATAAAAAGGTGGAAAAAAACAGTAGTGAAGACAGGTTGCGAGCAAAAGTCTCAAAAATCTAGAATTACTTGTACAAATAAAAAGTTAATTAATGTTATAATAAGCCCACTACCCCCAAGAAAACTTTTGCAAGAACACCCTTTGACTGTAAAAAAGGCCAGTGGCTAATATTGGAATTTTTTAGTAGTTTCTGTTGCGGATTGGTGATAATCACCTGTACTGTT
>JANVCF010057671.1:0-13144 GCA_025388745.1 Hydrozoanthus gracilis
CCTATATATTATTGGCAATAAAATGTAGTTAGTTGCCTCGGCGTCCGGAAAAGCCTTATGTATTGAAGAAATGGCAAAGGTCGTAAAATAAAGATTTGGTGGTGCTTACATTGATTACAACACGATTTTTTTATCTGTGAATGTCTATAATTATTCGTAGCTGCAGCTCGTTAATTTCGGCTTTTTTGTTTTTTTAAGACATAATCAACCGGTGCCTTTGGACGATACCATGGATGCGTTCGAAGTTGAGATGAAGCTACGGAACAAACTAAGAGAATCCTTCAAGGTGATAATGAAATACAGTTAAGATCACAGATTGGCCGAGTCTCAGTATCAAAGGCTTTTGACAGGTTCATGAAATCAACGGTGTATAACTTCCAAAACGAGGAATAGGAAAAGCTTCTGGAAATACAATTGACCGTAGAACAGTTATATCTAGAGGTTAAGTAATGGAAGAGTTCGTGAAATGGATTTCCTGTTCATCTACAAAAATTACTTTACTCATGAGAACCAGCTTTTGTTCAGTTTTATGTTTAGGCATTTAACTTTGTGCTTTTCATTTTTATTCTTTTAGATCGTTCTAAAATTCAACCAATTAAAAACTTATTCTTTGGTTCCAAAAATTTTAAGATTTTCAATATAAGGAAAATTTTTTGAAACTTTCTTTCAGGATCTTAAAGAAGCCTTCCACAAGATTGACTTTGATCGTAACGGAGTTGTTACAAGGGCGGAATTTCGTCGAATCCTGGACTCACTGATGTTTTCTCTGACTGATGAGGAGTTTGACAAATTAATGACGAAACTCGGTGTCAAAAGAGGTGGCAGACTCAACTATATTGATTTCCTCAAGCAGTTCGAGCACACAGAAAAAATTGAGGAAGGACATCCGTGGCTTTACTCAAATCATAGGTACCTATCATGCCATTTTCCTGAACAGACCAGTTTTGGTATTTCTTTATTTTTCTATCTAAAAATTTTTATTGACAACGAGGCTGGGAAGATTTGACAAAATACATACATACTCTTCATTTTTCGATGCTAATGCAATTTCTTTTGTTTCTATTCCTGTGAGCCTCGTATCCAAGTAAGAATATCGAAGTATTATAACCAAAGAAGAACTAGAGACAAAAATTGGGAATATTTTACTTAACTAAAAAAAGTAAAACTCACCCATCTTTATGTATTCCAAAATAAGTGTGATAAGGTTTGGTTTGCTATATCGGTGTTTCTAAAGAAACGGTTTAAAAAACAGTAAATGCTTTTGAGATAGAATTAGACTGATGCTTTGGACTATAGTTTTCGTCTGGGTAAAGTGTAGGTAGAGAGGTGATAATTTTTACATGAAAAAGTAACCACATCTCCCGGAGAGGTGAATGAATGTTTTACATAAAAGAGCAACCATCTGCTCCTGACCTTGCTCAGACAAAGTACTATTGTCCGAAACGTCAGTTTCATTCAGTCTCAAGGGTGTATAACTTAAAATGTTAATCAAACTATTCCAAAACGAGGAATAAGGAAAGTTTCTGGAAATACTATTGACCGTAGAACAGTTATATCTAGAGGTTAAGCAGAGAGAGAGCTCATGACTTAGTATGTGGCAGTTCTGTTCTCCAGATTATGGAAAAGTTGGTTGTGACAATTAAGATAGAGCTCTAACCATATTATGCAAAGGACAATTTCACACAAAGTTATTTTTTAAATTCGGTGTCTAAAATTAACATGACCAACATACTTAATTCTACAATCTTATTCTTGTCATTTTACGCCGTTTGACAATTGTATGTCTCTTAAAACAAACTTGGTTAAAATTTGTTCTGTCTTAGTTTTAAAGAAACACGTGACATGGCATACATGTCAGCAGACGAGGCTGACAGAATCATCAAACGGAAGGCTCAAGAACAGATGAGCAATGTTGCCAAGGCGTTCCTGGCGTTTGATCGGGATGGAAACGGCGTGGTTACCAAGAAGGAAATGAGAAAAGTTCTTTATCGTTTCCAGATTCCCATGGAAAAGGAAGAATTCGATAAGTTATGGAAAAGGTAAGATTTTGGTCATATATCAAGAAAATCTTCAAAACTTATCACGGATTAAAACTTTTTGTTTACCGTTTAATATAAACGTACCAATTAGCCAAGAATATGTGTGAAGAAAAGTCTCCTATTCATGGGTGGCGGACGCAAAATATTATCTTGGGAGGGGCACATTGCGGAAACTGTAACAGTTTGTTATAAAATCTGAGATTCCTATTCAAAAGTTGCTGTTGTTAGCCAGAAGTTAGTGGGGGGAGGGGGAGGGGGAGGGGGCTGGCCCCCCAACCTAAATTATTTCGGGGGCAACAGTGCCCCTCCTCCTCCCCGGTTCCGCCTCTCATGCTATTTCGGAGCTCTATCGGAGCCACTATTGATCTAATTGCTGTTGTAATCAAGAAAAATGCAGAAAGGATTTCTATGTTTCTAAGACAGAATTTGGATTTGTTTCTTGTCAGTTACAAGTTGCGTTTCAAAGATTTCAGAGTATCAGGAGCTTACTGAACTTGTATACCCTGTAGTGTTCAGTAGACAGCATCATCGCCATTAGAAGACTACATATATTCTGCACCCCTTTTACACCCAACACCACGAAAGGAAGAACTGTACCTCGTTCTCATGATAAGTTCAGAATGTGTGTTTTAATTTTTGTCACTTGTCTCACTCCAGGTACGATACGGACAACAACGGTCACGTGGACCATAAGGAGTTCCTAGCCAAACTCGGTGTGGAGCTGGCTCCCGGGGATTTCCACGGACCCAGTACCAGAATCACAGAGCAGAGCCATGACGTCATGGCGAAGTTCCATCAAAGCCAGAAAGTGAGTATCAGACTAACAAACAGTGCTAGTCCATATTGAATGCGGCTAGTTTTCAAACTAGTTTTCAAACTAGTAAAACAAATAAATGCTATACAGCACGGTGGGACTTTCAATATTATTTCTGTAAAGTTAATTTGGATGTAAATAAAAAAATGCTATACATAGAAACGGTGTTATGTTTTTAGCCTTAATTTAACTTTCATTTACTTTGGTTTTGGAGAATAAGGATGCTATTGAAAGATCTTGAAATGGGTCGTATTCTCGGTTTTATACGCATTCAAAGTTCGCGGTTTATTGGTTCACGACCGCGTTTTATGGGGACTGGGCTATTATGTCATTCCCGGATATCTTTGGATCAAAACCTGCCAGATGGACATGAATGGGTCAAAGATTTTCTTTTCAGAAGTGTATTCCAATTTATTAAACTAATCTTGCCAGCAATCCTGTTATGTCACTGATTATCCAACATTGTCTAATGCTAGATTGCCCGGGATAACATCGCAACCTCGTACACCAAAAGCTTAGTCATAAACCAAGATGGCCGAAAATTTTACTGTAGAACAAGAAACAATTGGATTGATTTCAAAATGTTTTTCGCAGAAGTTAAAAACTTCTTTCCTTTCTTGAGCCAAGAGGTCTATTAGGCCGGCGGTTATCTTCGGTTTCCGTAGTGTTAAGCGGGTGAGAATCTTTGGCTCCCAATGGACAGGACACTAATCTAACGCAGGTTAGCTCACAGCGAACTGGTACTCATTTATACAGCTGAGTTGACTGGAACAAGTCGGCTACAGTGTCTTGCTTAAGGACACGACAGAGTGGTTCGACCGGGACTTGAACTCGCGACCCTAGGGCTACGAGTTGAACACTCCAACCACTCAGCCACATTTGCAGAAGTACTTTGCATTATACGTTTCAAAAATGTTTTCAGACAGCAAAACATTGTTGGCTTAATAGGCTATTCAACCTTCCATTTTTTTCTCAACAGGACTTCCACGAGGCGTCTACGCTGAACCAAGTGAACACTGCAACTTTTCTAACGGCACTGGAGGTCGAGCAGCAACTAAAGGACAAGTTTCGCGATGGCTACGAGAGTTTTCGGAAAGCGTTTGAGGCAGCAGACACAAACCGAGACGGGTATGTGACAAAACTGGATCTACAGAAAGTGTTGTTCGACTTCCACTTCTATCTTGACGATGTGCAGCTGGGAATCTTACTAGACAGGTTGGTGGCCCTCTTTGGTGTTACCATTGAGCCTCGATAACTCGAACCCTCGTTAACTCGAAGCGAAACTAATTTACTCTTGGATTTGTCACACTTTGCAGTTTTAATCCCTGTAACTTGAAACCGCGATAGTTCTAAGTAATTTCAGTTTCGAGCCACTGGGGCTCAACTATATATTCTGCTAAATCTTTGTTTCGGATTTCGCAGATAAAATTGACGTCCCTTAGTTTAAGAGATCGAACCTAAACAAGCATGAAAGCTATGTTCTCCCTTATACCAAGTCCTGAAATTAAACGTTTTAAAGAATATTGCTTTGTGTTGCCATATCATTAACGTTGGCAATAAGTTTCACACGAAACGAACTTCAAAAATTTTATTTCAGATGTGGTTTGTCTGGAAAAAGTCGACTGTCTTATGAGAAATTCCTGAGTACATTCCAGGACAGCCAGCAATCGGGTTATGGCCGCGTGACCCTGGACACTCCTTTTCACGCGCCCACTCCCGTGGTGTTTGAGAGCCACAAGGATCTACCCCCTGACCGCGCCATAGCAAAGCTGCGGACCGCCATCAGTCACAACTACGACAACCTGAAGAAGGTGACAAGTGTTTACGTTTGAGCTTGTTAGGATCAATCTGGATGGGGAGTTTAAGTAATGGTCTGTGTAAGAACGAGAGAGGTGAACGGTTATGGCATGCAGAAAGGTGCTAATCGGGGTATTATTAAACTGTTGATCTGATTGGCTAAATCTTAAAAATTGGCAATATCTTGATAAGTAAGCTAATGTATTTCTTTCAAGTGCGCTCAATTGTTCCTTTCTAATTGAAACATTTCTGTTTTTAAATTTAAGAAAAATTCTATGTGGGGAACACTGAAAACAAAATGGTTTCCTTCCCTTTTGTTTTGTAGTTAAATTATTTGCATAAATATTATAGCACAAAAGAAACATTGCTTTAAAATAAAATTTTAATTATTTTTACTCTAAAAATGTATTGTATACTGGCCGATGTAATCTCAGTGTAAAAATTTTAGCCTTCTAGTGTGGGGAAAGCGAAATGCCGCAGAACAATGATAGGTTCTCTCGTTCTTACACCGACCTTTACTTAGTTACCTACACAAGAAAATCTCTAGGAAGGGGGGAGTAAAAACTGACGCAAGAAAGACTCGAGGCTTCCTTAATACTAGCTTTTTAATTTTAATTTTCAATTTGTTTGATCGTTTTCAAACTCAACTATGATTTCATTGCTTTAATCACAGTTTGACCCTGTTATTTCAATCTCCAGAGAGAAAGAGAAAATAGTTCGGAGTAACACGAGTTCGAATAAACGGGGCCATCCTTAAAAACAGAATGGTGGTGTCCAAAAGCAAGGGAAACTATTATTGGTTCGAAATAACGGGACTTCGACTTAACCGCGTTCAAATTAAGGGGGTTTAACTATTTTTGAAATTTGTGTTCCAGTGGCAGTAACTTATAGCTATAGACATATGAATTATTTAAAAGATGGATTATTACTTATGGTGGTGTCCTCCTAAAACAAACGCTAATCTTATGTTTTGTTACAGGCGTTCAGTGCGTTCGACCGATATGGGACTGGGCTCATTACAAAACAGGACCTGCACCAGGTTATCAACGCTTTCTGTTTCTGGATGAGCCCGAAACAGTTCAAGGTGCGTGTCTGGTTAGCGAAGACTACTGTATCGGGGGTGGAAGCGGAGTCTTGAATCATGAATCATTGCTAAAAAAGTGAAGGAATCATTAATCACATCATCTCGCAGGCTGTGAATCATGGATCATGAACAAAAAATAAATGAATCATGAATCTTGAATTTTTGTCTCATGAATCATGAAGAAACTCTATAAATGAATCATGGATCAATGGTTGAAAACATCTGGGAATCACGAATTATTAAACTGAAAATATTCCACTCCCATCCCCGAAACTGTATTTCGAAGAATTGTTATTTCAGATTTTTGTAGGTTAAGAAACATTGGTTGAGTATAAATCCTTTCTCGAGCCAATCGGTCAGTTTTTATAGTTCTCAGTAGATGACAATTTGACTCCCCCTGGAGAGAACATTATTGATAATCCATCGCAGGTTACTGAGTTTAACCCCCAGCAGAAGCTGGGACTCAATTACACAGCTGATTCAACTGGAACAAGTCGGGTAAAGTGTCTTGATCAAGGACACAACACAGTGGTCTGACCGGGGCTTGAACTGCGACCCTAGGATTACAAAGCAAGCGAACACGCTAACCGCTCGGCCACTGCGCCGCCGACGTGGTAAAGTACACAGGTCGTCATTTTTTACGAACAGTGTTGTAGGAAAGTGTTTTCTATGCGTAATGTCTACGTGCACATTACTAATTTATCAGTTACCATTACGTAATAGAAAAAGGGTGGTATCACTAACGTTAAAAATGTCTCTTTCGGTTAAGTAATTATTTCGATGTAAACAAATTGAACTTAACTAATAGTTAATTGAAAAGGAATAACTAACAAATATAGCTTTTATTTTAAGGCGTTGCTGAAGCAAGTGGATATCCTGGATGGTGATTTGATTGCATATGAAGACTTTTTACATAGCTTCCAGAAATCAGATACTGAGGTAAATTTTCTAAGGCTGACTTAATAACGACATTAATCACTGCTCGTCACCATGAAACTGCTGTTTTAGACTATTAGTTCTTACAGCAATAAACAACTTCTTCTTCAGTCTTCAATATTGGACTAAAATACCAATATTTCAAAAACACTAGGTGTTAAAACTGTCCAATTTGGAATAAAAACGGGCTAAGAAACTCTTTAAGTTTATCGATCGTAAAAAAGAATTGCAACTGAGAATCAAATTTCAGTGGCTGTGCATATTGAGTTCCGATACATGTACTGAAAAAGAAAAATCTAACTTTGAAAAGAAATTGTCTTAAAACACTGGTTATTTCAATCTGATGGTCAATAGATGATTAACCTTTGTACCAGCCCAAATTCTAGGTTCTAGGTCCTAAGTTCTTTAAGTCGGTTTGTGGTCAATTTTGATGCAATATTTCTTTTCTTCTTTTCACAAAGAAAAAGTTGGGAAACACCAGTCAAAGCTAGTCAATTTATGCCTGATTTATCGATGAACGTCTAACGTTTTACACTGAGCTCAAATTTTTATGCTCTTTAAAATTGTTTCAAGGTCAGTGTTCATGGAAGTTTTACTTTCTCTCACACCAGGCCAGTAGGTGGTGGATGGAGAGTCTCCAGCCAACTTCACACCGTCGAGCGAGTCTCAAGCACAGGCGGACCATGTCTGATGGAGAAGTAGATAAGAGGATCGGCGAAGTTGTGGTGGCGCGGTTTTACAGCTTTGCAAAGGTAAAAAATCAATGTCAAACTAACGAGAGTTGAAGATCACGAATTAAAAAAGAAACTCCTCGCGCTTCGTTTTACTAGTTGCAAAAACAACTAAAGTTTGGAAAAAGCTTACCGCCGTCTGGTTTGCCCAGTTGGTAAAGCCCGGTTTCCATATAATCGTTTCTGTCGCTACTATCGTCAAAAAATATGTTTTGACATATAATCTTTTTTTGAGCTATGCTAGCGATAAGGTGTTTCCTTATGATCGACGCTGTTGTTCCAGAGCTTAGAATAACGATATTTGAGCGCGAATTTGGCTCTATTTTGAACATGGCAGCGGATGCAAACGAACGACTTTGTATACTACAGCTTCAAGCAGGCGTTATGTTTGTTGTTACTGCAATACAGCACAGGAGAAAAAGAGAGAGGTTTCCATTAAAAAAGTACACCGTCGCTCCCATCGCGACTATCGCCAAGAAAGAAATTTTTCTATCCCAGCGACGCTCGTCGCCACTGTCGCTCCCGTCGCTACTATCGCTGAACAGTGTGTTTCCATATATTGCTACCGTCGCTGAAACACGTTTTTCGACAACAGTAGCGATTGTATGGAAACCGGGCTTAAGGTGCCTGAGGCATGGGTTCGATAACTTCAATTCCTGGCCGGACCTTCACTCAGGGTCTTAAAGTAACTGAGCGGAAGGTGCTGTCTTGGCTTCTAACATCTGCAAACGGTTAGATCTTCGTGGCGGTTAAAGATGTTAAACTGTAGTCTCTCAGAGTCTTATAGTTAGGATGAAAAACCTGTTCGATTTTCCAACTATACCAAAGAGTATTAGAGACAAGAAGAAGAGACGTTTCAAATAGATCGCGTTTTTTCTACGACATCAAAAATCATCACTAATGTGAAAAAGATACTTAAATAGATCGTGCTTCACTTGTTTCACCCAGAACTGTAACGTCTCTCATAGAAGCACAAGTGCACTTAACTTTATATTATTCTAGTGTATAAAGCATACTGATTCACTGACAACTCCAAATCTCGTGTGTCCTTTTTAGCTTCAGTTGTCGCACACAGTCTCGACTTGCCGTCACGTGATTCGACTGGCACTTAATAAGTTAACAACAACATCGCAAAAAAAAAGATCATTAACAATGATTCGTTCTCTTTAGGCGTTCACTGACCATGACAGCCACCACCGGGGAAGGGTAAGTCGCGACACCCTGCGCAAAATTCTCAACGAGCACGCCTTTAGGATGAACGAAGAGCAGTTTGATCACGTGTGGAGCAGATTCGACAGTGACCTTGATGGAACTATTGATTATAAACAATTTCTGAAAGAATACTCCAAAAGGCCCGATGTGCGCCGAGCCTCGTCGGCCACGCCCACCAGATCACGTGAGCGACAGGTGAGTGAAGCGATAATGGCCATTTCCTCTTGTATTATAGCCTACACTCCCCGCTACCCCACCCCCTCCTTTCATTGTTTGTTTTTGTCCTAACTTTCGCGTGGCCCAAAAAAGGAGAATCTCGCCAAACCAATACGGAAACGCTTGTTATACAGTCTATCTAATTTGAGGGATAAACGAAAAACCTTAAAGTAGTAAACCATAAAACATAAAGATTTTTTTAATTCGATTTTGAGAATTTGACTTTGAGAATGGCAGATCATTTCATCAGAACTCAAATCTTAACGAAACACGCTACCAGATTTTTCATCTGAAGGGCCCAAATTTTGTTTCGCCGAGGTATAAACGTGTTCCGATCGTAGCTCATCACACACTAACCGATTTTTTGTCGCAAAATTTTTGTGCCCAGGGTTCGAGCCACGTTCCACGAACTGTTTCCAATTGTCACATGCTTTCCATCTCGCTTCCCATTGGTTGGTGCGCAAAGTAGTTCAAACAAATAATCGGTAACTCCCCGAAACTAGCCAACAACGTCTGGTCAGAGGGATCGAGCTGGTCAGATCTTTCTTCATGACCAAAAATCGTGTCCGATCTTTGCCTGTAACCGCCACACACAGTAAGTTTTTTGTCAAAGACAAAAAGTTGGGGCCCTTCAGACCAAAAATTTGTTTAGTGTTTAGCGGCCTTAAGCGGAATGATAACTCCAACGTTTCCCTCGCTAATTCGTAGTTGATTTTTTTTGCAGTCACCCCCACCCGAGACGCCAATGTCAATGCGGTCAGCGGTTTATTCTCAAGCGGCGAAACGCTCTTCATTGGAGCATCCTAGTCCAACAGCATCAGCCAATGAGATTGAGAGAAAAATTAAAGTTCAGGTATGTTTTGTAGTTAAGAATCTGAACAAAGCTTATTCAGATAAAACATAAGATATCCGTGAGGGACTTGAGTAGATGGTCCTGATAATCAAGAATATGAAAAGTAACGCAAGTAATGCAAACAAAGGAAATAGAGAAAACGCTATTTAACGCTGAATAGGTTAGACTTCCATATGTAAACAGCCTGTAATTTATGACTGTATTTACACGGAGTAAAAAAAAACTTATCTTTCAAGTGTTGAAAGCAGTCTGAAATGTTCAAGCATGCTCGTTTGTCTCAAGGAACGACAACGTGAAATACTTGTTAATCTTGTGCCACTTGCATTTTTTAAAGCGAAATTAAATTGCAACCTGGATTTTAAACGCACATTTGGGAGAGTTAAAGTTCTTTCGTCACGTACTCAAATTCATGAAAAAAACGGGACCAAAAAGGCAAGACCGGTTAATCGAGGGCGGATTCATTGCACTAAGTTTCCTAATTAGGGATTGGAAGTGGTTGAATATTTGTATAGCTCCGTTGGTTATAAAATACCACAAAGAGAAGCTGAAAAGGTCTGGACGAGCACTTTGCTCTGCTTTCGACTCTACTCATCTCCCTTCGCGTTGTTAAGTTTTTTGAAGAAGTGCTTCTCTAGTATATTCTCATGGAGGTATAGTGAGTACATTTAGCTGTTAGACCCGTAAGTGATAACCCAATGTCAAGAAAATGAAAAAGTTTTCGGTTACGCGAATTAAAAGAAAAAATGCGTAAACTAAATGAATGGCTCCTTAAAGTCACATTTCTGACAACTTGAGTGAGTTTTCATAGCTGTCACTACTCAGACCAAGGCTCTTACTCCTCTCATCGTTTTTACTATTTTGCGCAGAAAAAATCTTAACACATTATTTACTGTTATTTACTGTTGCTGTTATTCTTTGCAGGTTTGTCGTAGCTGGCAACAATTACAAAAATCTTTCAGAAACTCAGACTCGAGAAATACTGGCACAGTGAACGTCGAGAAGCTTAAAGGTAAAATTGTTTATTATAAATTTCGGTCATCAGAATAAACTATAGCCTTTGCTGCGGTGGACCTTGACTGAGGGCACGATTCTGAAACCTTTAGCTATCTAAAAGCTCTTCATACTATCACTAGTGGGAACAAAACGCGCCGAATATTTTCAACAATCAAGTTATTTGTTGACCTTAGAGCTTTGTACGTAATCGCCCGTGCACGGAAAGGTATTTTTGAAAACTAGTTCTCAGTGTTTAACTGAAATATTTACTCTGTCCCCAGAAATCTTATGGAAGCACAACATAGCGATCACACCGAGCGAGGTCTCCGTTTTGTGTAGAAAACATGACACAGAAGGAAATGGAAAGTAAGTAGTGATTTCTAAGAAAAATCCAAGGTAGGTTATCTAAGATAACTCCGCTGGGGAGTGGTAATAGGATGAGGGACAATGTTAACAATGGCTAACATGTCTATAAGGTCAACATGGATTTTATCGGTTTGGGTTTTCTCAAAAATGCGAAGAAAAGTATTCTTAAAAAACTTTTGATTCTGTCGCTTTTTCACCATGGCAAGCTTTAAAGTTTCCATTGACATCGTCCTCGTTAGAAGAAGATTGGTGACGAGTGACATCGCTTCAGGAGTGCTTCGAGAGCATTTGTTATATTCATCCTGAGAAAACGGCTTTGGTTTGTATAGGCCAAGTGAAGTCTGTTCGACTTTGTCAGTGACTACTGAAAAAACTATGAAATGAACTGGCAGAAAAAGTTGGCGCTTCCTGTCATGACGTCACAAGCCGTTCTGGGACCCAGACTCTTTTCTGCAGCAACTCCGAATGTCGCGGGATAAAATACCGTAGAATCCGCTGTGTAGTTTTTCCGAAATTCATGGGCTCGTTCAGACCTCGGAGACTGTTTAGTTGGAATTATATTTTTGGCCGGGGAACCCTCATTTTCCAAGTGAACTTCCCGGGGCAAAAAGCGAATATCGGACGACGTAGTGTTTACAAACAAACCTTTTCAACCCCAAACTACTTCGAGATATGAAACAACAAAACCTTTGTCTCAATCCGGAAATGAAATAACGGTTATTTCATGGATAAAAAACACTGAAATCCTCCTGTGTTTCTAAAGGTGAAAAGGCCCTCATTTTTACGGTTTGGACGAATCATTTCCTCGGGTTTTAATTCTTTTTTGTAGTTTTCTTTCCTTTCTAACTGTTTTTTTACTATGTGTGGCTGTAATTGCTTTTCACCCTTTTATACGCAGTCTCTGTCCCACGATATCCATTTTCCTCTTATAGAATACGACTCCTCCCTGACTGACAAGAAAGTTGCGACCATATAATGCTATAATCTTGCAGCACCTTTGCTCAAAACCGTCTTACAATCAGTGTGCAAAACATTTGACCAACAAACAATGCTAAGTTGTATCTTATAGATAAAGTGGAGAATGTATTACGACGTTATATTAATTCTTTACTTTTCTTTTACTACAGAGTTGTTTATAAGGATTTCTTACGGCACTTCGTCCTCGCGATGAAACCCAAAGAAGCAGTGCTTTCCCGCCCAAAACTACAACAAACTAAAGTAGCGGTAAGTTAGCTTGCTCATTATTAAAACCACAGGCTTCCCAAACGTAATATGCCCTTAGTACGACTGACGTCTTGTACTTAGTGTAAGCTAATACAAAAGTAACAACAACCGTATAAGCAAATTTATGGCCATTGAAATTTATTTTGAATCGCTAAATACGTGCAAGCTACTATCTAGATTGGAATAAATTTCACTTACCTCTCATGTGTTGTCTTCTTGTGTTTTGTTCCGGTTTTTGTACCATTTTGAGGCCGTTTGGTAGTTATATTCGATGACGTGTTGAAACATAACAGTTTTATCAAACAAGGCACAAAATTAACTTTTTAAAAAATTACCGCTGGTCTTCAGCCGCAAAAAATTGGTTGTAATTTATTGATTTGAACACTAGTTCGCCTAGCAAGCGTTTCCGTTGGGTTTTGGCGAGATATAATTGATCAAGGTTTTCTTCTCCCCCACCCCCTCCTTTCGTTTTTTTCGCTCTCGTACAAATTTTGCGCGGCCTAAAAAGGTAATCACTTGCTTTGCAGGTTATTTTGAATGAAGTTTGTCATGTAAAGTATGTACTAACGCCAGTCTTTTTTCCTGTGAAGCTGTCGCCGGGCATCAGAAGTGACCAGCTCGTCGATCTCATGGCCACCATTCGCAGTCAAGTGCGGGAAAATTGGAAGGAAATGAGAAGAGCATTCAGGGTTAGTTGTCCCAATTCCTTTTTACTGTACAAATTTCGTGAAAACATGATACTGACTACTCTTGATCGGAGGGTTAGGGACTCGCGATCGATCTATCTCGGCTGGAGGGGGGCAGGTGTTTTCGTTTTTTAAGAAGAAGAAACTGAAAGATGAGCAGACGGAATGCACATCAAGAGTTGTTTTAAAAAGA